>VUYV01000897.1:0-77224 GCA_008711295.1 Anarhynchus alexandrinus | reverse complement strand
GGCCGGGGCCGGGGAGTTTGGGCCCGAAGCGTGCGCGGTTGGCGGGCGGTGCTGCGCAGGAGGGTTGGGTGTTCGGGGGTTTTCGCCCGGAGCCGCTAAGAATATTCCTTTTTATGGCAGTTCTCAGCAGGGAGCGTTTCCTGGTGCCGTGTCCCAGCCATGGTGTCATTGTCCCGCAGTCCTCCCACACAAGGCAGGAAGGAAGGGACGGAGAAAATTTTCTCGTGTTAATGGGGGTAATTAAAGGTTACATTACTGTTTACAGCAAAAGCCTCCTAGCTTGTTAGTTAACGAACACGTTAGAGCGATAGCGCTGACTCCTGCTTGGATTGGCTGCGCAGGGGGTTCTGCTGGTGTTTAGCTTCGTCCTCCTCCGTCAGAGAAGTGAGTAACGGCCCAGAGTGGTACAGCTGACTGAAAACGTGACTAATGAGTATGTTCAGGCAGATCGCTGTTGAAACTGGAGAGCTCTGTGTGTGTCTGGATTTCTCTGTTGTTACAGAATCACTCTGGCTGTCTTTAAAAACGGGCTTTTGTTCTAAGAAAGGGATTGCTGAGGGGCTAAAGCAAGGCAGGAGATCGGTGACAAATGTACAGACCTCAGGCATATTTCCATTGTTACCAAAAGTCTCAACCGCGAGACAAGGTGTGGTTGCTTCTGGTCTTGATTTTCTTGTCATGGATTATAGTAAACACTCGTGACTAGTTAGGAGGAACTGTGTTACTCGCAGTGCTTGGACAATTTCTGATTGATTTCTCTATAACCCTTAGCTGCTTTGTTTGAGTAATGAAATTCTTAGACCATGACCGTAATACACAATTTTCGGTTGCTGCTGCTTGCTTACCAGTCAGGAGTTACTCTTCTGGCCAATTCCACATGTAACGTGCAGTTGCCTTTGACTTAGATTTGCTCATGGACTGCTTGCCTCAAGTGATGGAGCCAGAAAAAACTTTGTCTTGCCCAGATGTAGGCTGAAGCTTGCTGCTGTGTTTTACAGTGATTAGTTGAAAGTAAAGAATGATGGCAGCTAGTGGGAGTTCCAGTTATAGACAAACTTTTTTGGCAGTAAAATTCTTACAATTGGTTTGTGTTTTGATGACCTGCACAATATTTGTATTGCTTGTTATTCAATAGGTATTGTTTGTAGTGTTTGCTTTATTAGAATAATTGAGTTAGGAACTGCAGAATAATGTTATATTTTAGGTGTTGTTCTAAGTTCAGTAGTGATTCAGATCTCTGGCAATTTTAAGATAGCATCTGTAGCTGCCAAGTAATTTGCTGTACAGATGGATGGTTGTGGCTTTTTTCTATGTTGAAAGCTGAGGTGGGGTGAGAAGGAAAAGGTATGTAGGAAGAATAGCAATATAATTAGCAGGTTATTATATTTATTTATAAAAGGTTACTCATGTGCCATAGGCACAGAACAGATAAGGTAGGAGATGTTTG
This sequence comes from Anarhynchus alexandrinus, assembly GCA_008711295.1. Taxonomy (NCBI): domain Eukaryota; kingdom Metazoa; phylum Chordata; class Aves; order Charadriiformes; family Charadriidae; genus Anarhynchus; species Anarhynchus alexandrinus. The sequence goes on along the minus strand of VUYV01000897.1, from coordinate 75,777 downwards.
TAGTCTGAAAGAGTTTTTAAAAAACAACAATAAAAAAACCCAAAAGCAAAATTATTTTGAGAACAATAATTATTAGAAGATTGATAGGTAATAAACCTGTATTTGTACATTTCCAGTTAAAGGACTTAGGATCTGGCCTCTTAGAGTTTCATTCTTTATTTGTTTGTTTCCATTCTGAGCTTACTGTTCATGAAAAGATGAGCATAGTGAGTCTGGGGAGAGAAAGAAGCAGTGAAGGTCTAGCTGGCTTTTTAATTGAGACAAATATTCCAAAGATGACATGCTTGGTGGGAGGGTAGTGTTAAACGATTTTTTTTTTTTTTTAAATTAAACTACAGTGACTGCTCAGCATTCCAGGATGGAGAAAGAAGAGTTTTGAATGAACAGAATTGCCAGGAAATAGAATGTTATGGTCCAGCATTTCAGTGTGGAGACATTTGAAGAGATGTGTAAACGTCTCCAGCTAAAAAACAAACCACCGCCACCAAACCCCAGGGATATAGATGCGCACCCAGCTGAAGGAAGGGCAGAAAGTTCTTCCGTTGTGTTTCAGCTCTGCACAAAGAGAGTTGTGTTGTTTTGGGAAGTTGAGAGGGAGCAGCATTCCAGCTAGTTTAAACTTGGACTGCGGTATTGTATGGTGTTCATAGTGTTGGCTGCAGATGAAATAACAGGAAGTCCAGAAAATTTTAGCATCCCTCACTAACAGTGACGTAACCATACCTTGGCTGCGTGGTGCTGAGCAACCATTATACTGCTGTGTAAGTTGTCTGAAAAACAGCTAAATCTTGTTTTGTCACAATGTGTGTAGATGTGTCCCTAGGAATCTACTGAAAGTATCTCTTCTTTATTGTGGGCTTCATGTTTTTGTTGTAAATGGAAATTCCAGGCTTCTGTATTGATCTCACGCATTTCTGTTTCAAGGGCCCAGTGGTTATGACCGCTTTTGCCTTGCCGTCCTCGTCTGGTGACTCGTGACTCTTCACCAATCACGGCGGAATCCATCAAGCCCACGCTCTGCAGGGTTGTCATCTACCTACAGAAGGAGATGTCGGGGGACACGTGTCTAACCACCACCCTTTGTCCAGCCGCAGGGCCCAAGCCCAAAACTTGCAGCTTCAAAGGGGGCAGCCTTGGTAACAAGTATGTGCGACTAAATGTTGGGGGCTCTTTATACTACACTACAGTACAAGTGCTGACCAGGCACGACACAATGCTTAAGGCCATGTTCAGTGGCAGAATGGAAGTGCTCACAGACAAGGAAGGTAAGGGAATGTCTTTTGTTGTTGAGAATTTTGTAAAACAACTGGGGTTTGGTAGTGGTTTTTTAAATATCTTAAGACTACACTCAGTTAAAGATGTAGGGAAAGATCTATTCCAAAAATAGCTTGGAACATTAGGCAGCCAACTCCCATTGGTGCTAACAATCCTCTGCTTTATAAAATGTGTTCTTTTGTTACTAAAATTAACTAGCGGAAGGACTGGTTCTCTTTCCTATGATCACAGCTGGTATGGAGATTGTTGATGTTGTTATGAAGACTGAACAGACAGTATGTGGGTTGTCGTTTATGTGGTGTCATGTAGTGGCATCATTCGAAATCCGTATGTGGGGAGGGACATTCAGTTTTCATCTTTAAAACTCAGAACAGCCTTGCTTGGTGTGTTGAAAATTCTGTTTTTCCTCCTCCCGGTAGCATGTTCCACTTGTGGCTTACGATGCTGTCAGTCAAGGAGTATGTCACCTCCTGCTGGACACTGAATATTTGTGTTATAAAAATCCATAATACATTATAGAGAGTAGAAAAAGTAAGAAGACCATTATCAGCAACGGCTATGAGTGCTTTCATTTCCCTGTCTTAAATAGTCCAGGACAAAGTGACACCTTAGGAATGAGGGTTGTGGCGCTGCGGAGAAGAGGCTGAGAGAGGCTGGCGAGTATTTAACCTCTTGCTGTTTCTGGATACTCCTATGTGAAAGCTCCTCCACGTGCCCAGATTATATCAGTTTAAACTTGATGCACAACCGTGTGTTTACTTAAACTGAAACAACTTCTTGTGGATTTTGCACGTCATTTAAACCAAGTTCCCCCTGAGTAGGCTAGGTCTTGTTGAGTGTTACATACAACTAAATCGTCCAGCAGTTTTGTAGAAGAGCCTCAACCTGAAAGGAGGACAAGGTTCATGTTCTGGCAGCTACAACTGGAGAATCTAGAAGTGATTTAGCCTGCCTTCCTATGTTGTTTTCTGTACCTGGGTCCCAAATTAACACTTTTTTGCCTGCCTTCCACATTATGGGAAAGGATTTGGCACTGTTTTAATCCCTCTGCCTGTGTGTGTCCTACATCGCTATTGTTTGCCATCAAGTCAGACATCCTGTTTCCTAGTGAATGTGACATCAAGGATGTTTTAAAATTGCAAGAAATGTCTGTATGCTACTGTTTCCTGTGCTGCATCCCCTCTCGGCTCCCTCCTGGTCTGTCTCTGTCCTGTTCTTTGCTCCCATTTGGAGACCAGAATAGCCTTTTTCCCATACTGGGTTTTCTGATCTCATCTACCTTTTAGCATCTTCATAACGCTTCTCTTTCTTTAACTCTGAACAACAGCAGAAGATGTGGTTGCAGAATTGCCAGATCCTTCTTGTTGGGCCACAGAACTTAGCCCCTTGTTGCAAACATTTGTGAATTCTCTCTTCTAGTCTTTCCTTGGCTTTCTTAGTGATAAGTTTCTAATTGCACAGCATTACACTGTAGCGGCAGTTAATACATTTATTCCCGTACAAATATAGCACACCCCCATTTTGCTGGGAATACGACAAGCCTCTAAATAAAAGAAGAAACCTAGCTAACTATAAGCTGGGGGTTTTTGTTTGGGGTTGTGGTTTTTTTTTTTAATAGGTTTGAATGGCTTGGATAGTCAGTTAAATGTCAACTGGGGACTTCCTATGGTAGTTGAAAAGGTCCATTCCTTTAATCGGAACCTACTTTAGAAAAGATGAAGCACAGATGATAATTTTGATCAGGCAGCTCACTGACTGATCAATTGATACAGCGCAGCCAGGTTTCTGCAGCAATTTTAGTGTCTTGTGATAGGAAGCTGAGTATTTTTAGCTTGAGGCTTTTCTTTCGCTGCAAAGTAGTGAGAACATAGGGGAGGTACCAAAGGAGTGGTTCTACTGTCAGTTTCTGTTCTGTAACCAAATTCAGTTTCCTCAAAGTCATTAAAGACTTCCACTGAATAAAATGGGAAGCGTATCATGTGCAGTTTCAGGAAACATTAGGTTTATTTGACGTCTCTGAAGAGCTTTTTCTTGCCCCCTAGTGTTGAGGTGATTGAAATGATGTGATGGTTATTTTTCAGGCTGGATCCTTATAGACCGTTGTGGGAAGCACTTCGGAACAATTTTAAACTATCTCCGAGATGACACGATTGCACTTCCAAAACACAGACAGGAGATTAAAGAGTTGATGGCAGAAGCCAAATATTATCTCATTCAGGGCTTAGTGGACATGTGCCAAGCAGCCCTGCAGGTAAGAAACAGAAGTAGACTGTAAAGTTTTTCATGGGTGTTTTGGTTATAAAATGTACTTAAGACAACTTGAGAGAGTATTTCATGGCCTTAGAGACAGCCTGGAAAGAAAATGAGACAGCAGTCGGGTAAGTTGTAAGATCTTATCCAGTACGTTCATCAAAGCCATAGTTATCCTTGCTCCGTATGCACACCTGAGATTCTGCAATGCTTTGAATAAGGGACAAAATTTAGTTTATGACCTCCCTGGAAATGTTTTCAGACCCACGTGCTATCATGGCACAGCCTTCCACGCCACAGATGCCTGTGTTCTGAAGGTATTTAGTGCAATTAGTGAGGGGATTGGATTATCAAGGGAGCTATTTCTTTGTAAGAAGAGAAAGTGTCGTGGTTTCGGCTGAAAAATATGCCGTTTTTTCAGATAGTTCAGTTAGAAGAGGCTTAGCTGAAAAGTAAAATTACTGAAAAGAAAATTGGTTCTGTTTTACCTTAGACCAGGATGGAAAGATTGTCCCCTGGTTAGATTATATAAATCTAGAATGTGCAAGATGTAGATTTGGGTTCCTGTCATTTTGGAGATGTCATTTCCCTTTGTGCTTCCACTCAGTTGTCCTGCTGCCCCCTCAGAATGGGGATAGTAGCACTTTTCTACTTCACAGGGATGCCAGGAGGATGAATAAAGTTGAAACTGTATTCACAATTTGTCATTTAAATAGAGGGACTGGTTCTTTTCTGGCTTCGTTTTTTAAATTTTATTTAGGAAATAGATAATGAATGAATTCCTCTTGTGTGAAATGAAATAAAGGCCAGAAATTTAAAGGAAACTGATTGAATAAACATGATTATTTTGAGCATATGTTCTAAAAGACCTTATGGCATTTGTCTAAATTTCCCCCAAGTTATGTCACTTCTAATTAGATAATAAAGGGTTTCAATCTTTGAAAATGTAGTAACTTTTTTCCAAGTTTGAATCTTAATGGTGAAAAAGACCTATATGGTAAGTACTGATTACTTTAAAGACTTTTCTTTATATTAATTTACGATTACTATTTGCAAATATGTAAGCCCATAGTAGCTTTATTCACTTTACTAGTCCCTATGAGTTCAGCTGACTGAAATCAACTTTTTCTGCCAAGTTATTAATAAGGTTAGCCAAGATGCAATACATACACAACTTATTATTAGTCTTAAGATCATGAAATGAATGTTTCTTGCAGGACAAAACTTTGTAATTAATAAATGCCTCACAGACTAGGTTCAATATACTTCTTCTGTCCACTGAAAGAAATGCAAAGCCACACTGACAATTTCCTTTCTGGTTTGGAATTTAAAACCTTTCTTCTAAAAACAAAATGTTCTGAGGCTTTCCTATTAGCTATTGAGCTTTCCTTAATATGCTACATGAGGAATCTGGAGTCACAGACTGTACTACACACTCTTGATTGTTGCTTTTGTATCGCAAGGGGCTGAAGTCCATTTTGGTGACATGCTGTTCTTGCCAAATGTTCAATTCTTAGTGGCTGATATTCTTATATACTGCAGCGTTTTGAGATGATTAAAACTAGTGCAAACTCTTACTATCCTTTCCTTCAAAAAAGGATGGAATAATAAACCCACTTAAACCAAATATGACTTGAGCTCAGAGTCCTTGCTATAGCTAAGAAGGACATCCACCTGCATCCCAATATTTCAATTACTGCTGCCTTCTGGGGATAAGAAATCTCTCTGCTGTATTTCTGGGTTGCAGATCAAGGTAACGCTGTGTGGTTACTATAGCAACACAGAGCTTTTCCTGCGCATCACAAGATTTGGGAACATGGCTGGAGGGGTTGGAGAAGACAGCAACAGTAGATGTTAGTTTTAGCTTTATCTCTCGAGTTTATTTCCTCTCTCTCTTCTGTCTTTAAAACAGGACAAGAAAGACTTGTATGAACCTGTCTGTAGCATCCCTATCATCACATCTCCAAAAGAAGAAGAGAGACTGATAGAATCATCAATGAAAGTAACTGCTTTTCCACAACTATCCAGTGAGAAACTGAATTTTTGATAAACATATTCAAACACAGAACTTACCTTTTCTGCTTTTTTTTTTTCCTTTCTCTCCCAATAGCCTGTTGTTAAGCTGCTTTATAACAGAAGCAACAACAAATACTCCTACACCAGGTATGTTAGTTTTCTCCCCACTGTAATGGGAAAGTTTTCCTTTGACTATGGAAATGGAGGAAGACGTGGTACGACCTAACTTGGGTTTTTTGTTTGTTGGAGGTTTTTTGCTTGCAAAAGTGCTCTTCTATGAATTTGCGTGCAGTTATTTTTGATTGATATGAATCTAAATGTGAGGAAAACACAACAAACTGTATCTGTGAAGTGCAGTGTACACTTCAGTTGTGTGAGAAAGATGAACAGAAACAAAGGACAAGAGATAAGAATGATGAGGCTATTAATATAGGCTGAAACTAGATGTAACTTAGGTAATGCAACGCAAACCAGTAACCAGAGTGTTACCTTGTCAATGCAAAGCTAATGCAGCCATGATCTGTACCTCATCAGTTTAGCTTTGCTTTGGGGTGTGCATACACCTCTGCCAGCACTCTTTTATTCTGACCTACAGGTGATGTTCCGGTACCTCTAAATTATTTGGTTACAAAGGAAAGTAGCTCTTCTGCTTAAGAACACCCCAGATAGGCCAGGGCAAGAATTTACTGGCTTTCCTCGTGTATGAAGTAACATTATTTATTTAGTTTTATGCGGGAGCTATCATGATCCGTTGGTTATGATGCTATCAGAATTGCTTTGGACTTTCCCAAACCAGTCATTGAAGCAGTGTGAGTAATCCTTTCTCACATCTTTTCTACGATACAGAATCTTCATTTTCGGCCTTTTCAGCTTGAGATTCAATCTTGGAAGCTTTTTTCTCTAGACAAACTGATTATCTATCTGTCAGAGAGATGGATTCTAACAGTCATGATATTTCAGGTAGTCAGGAAATGCTACCTGTGGGAGTGCTGAGGAGCAGCCTGTTTTTCAGCAGACTGCTTTCTGTATCTGCCAGTTGTATTGCACTCCTCCCTGTGTTACCCTTTAGCTTACAGCAGTGATGCTAAAGCCAGCACAGATAGTGTATTAGTCACCATGGGGGTCTGGAAATGTAAACGTGCTAGTAATGAGGGCAAAAGAATCCTAGATACCAGGAGGTGCTGGTATCTCAACTAGCGGTAGGGTTCTAATTATTCCTTGCGCATGAATCTGCATGCCTTGATGGTGTTTAAATGAGACATCTTTATTTAAAATTCCACACTGGCTGCTAGCAAGGAGGGATTTTTTCCCATCTATTCTTCCTAATTGACACTATAAAAGGATCTTTCTCAGTTATGTTGTCAGTGTGATCTAATAATGAAGACTTCTACATTCTTTTCCCATCTCCACCACTTCATACAGCCTGGGACTTGTCACTGGCTGAATCCTGGATTGCTTTATCAAATGATTCTTGTGAGCTGCAGAATTTGTCTGGTTGCACGTCATGCTTTTTTGATTTAGATCTGAACAGAAATACTTCTCAAATTAAGTAATTTATGTAAAGCCCAGTCAGCTGTTCTTATTAGCAGTGTCTTGATTCACAAGTATTTCATAGCCTTCCTGCAGCACTTGCAGAAGTTAAGATACTGCATACAAAAGTACAATGTTATGTCTCTGGGTAGGTTCTTGTCAGCAAGGTGTGAACCTTGAGCTTCTGGGACCAAAGAGTAAGGAATTTTACTGTTAAAGCTGGTGAGGGTGGCTTTGTTGTCTAGGCAATAATATGTTCACTAATTTCCACATACCCGCATCTAATTTCCCAGCCACCTATAAAAAGAGACACAGAGTACTTATTTTCGATACAGCTGCATTCAAGCTAATATCAAAGGAGGAAGGCTTCTAGTTTGTTTTTGTTTTTTTTTTACTTCATCAAATAGGACATTGATTAGTCATGATGTTATTTAAATAAAATATTTTAGATTTTAAGAATAGCTTTGATAGCTTTACTTGCTTTTAAAGCTATAATAAAATGTATATATTTTTTTTTCCTCTAGAACGTCTAGGTCTTGCTTTGAAAAGTAATTAAGATCCTACATTGTGTTGGTTGTCATTAAAACTTAGTTTCCCAAGTAATGTATTCACCTGAGAATTTTTTTTGAGGTATCACTAGTGTTACGTGTAGAACACCTTGCTTTTTAACTGTCCTTCTAACATGCATTGACTCCTGCTGTTACTAAAGAGAACTGCTGTTAGGATGTGATTTAATCGTCTTGAGCGTCAGTCAAGAGATAGTTGTAGATAGTTGATGTAATGATTTGGGAAATTGTGCTGTCGTTATTAATTACATAACTTGACCTCTAAAGGCTGGTGTGTTTGCTCCTGGGGATTGGAGCATCTTATTTGTATCTGAATTGGCTATTACCCTCTCTTTTCTTGGCAGCATATGGCAATGAGTCACTACTTATTTGTATTCTGCAGTTAGATGAATGCTTAAAACTGTGGTGGAATAGGCATATAAATTCTGTAGAGATGGCCAGTTGAAAAACCACAAAAATCATGTATCCCTTCTTTTGTTGCTGTGTTTCAGTAACTCAGATGACAACTTACTGAAGAATATAGAACTGTTTGACAAACTCTCTCTCCGATTCAACGGCAGAGTTCTTTTCATTAAGGATGTTATAGGGGATGAAATCTGCTGCTGGTCTTTCTATGGACAGGGTCGGAAACTTGCTGAAGTCTGTTGTACCTCCATAGTGTATGCTACAGAGAAGAAGCAAACCAAGGTAATGGAGTTGTGCCCACCTATCTCTTACGGTTTAAAAAAAAAATCAGGTTGATGATACATTGCAGAAAGATGCAGATTTTGTATAACTTAAGCCAAATTGCTAGGGGCAAGCAATGTCACTTGTTGGAAAAGCTTTGATACCAACTCTGACTGGAATTGATGGCCAGTGACATCGAAATTAGTAGGGTGGCTTGCTGCTAAGCGAGCTGCAGGATGAGCTGGTGTCTTGGTAAAAGATGCTGCACACTAGGTAGAATTCAGAGAAGATTGGTAGCAGGTTTGAAGAAGGAAAGACTGAGAATGGTAATTCTGAAAGCACGTGCGTTTTAGCACTAGTCTCCTAAAGTTGACTCTGTGTCCCTAAAGCATGTGAAAGCCTTTAAATTATTCTCTAATTAAATGAAGTAAAGATCGAATTCTGTTCCTAGTTATACCTACATAAGTTTCCTTCATTGCAGTTACTTTGTACTGTGTTTCACTTGCACTGATGTAATCACTGTATGTAATTGGACTAAGTGGTTTTGTCTGGCAGTATAAATTTCTCCAGAGTGTTGGAAAATATATGCCAAAAAGGAGAAGACTGAAATTGATCTGTCCCAATCTGAATAACTGAAATGGATGGGATGAAATTAGTGAAATGGAAACTTGAGCACAAACACTGTTTAGAAACATGGTATTTTTAGTATCATGCTTTTATGTGCAAAACTATAGAGTATCTGTTAAAAAGTTCAGCAGGAGTACAGATTCCCAACAGTCTAGAACAATCTAAAAGAAGAGGTGAGGTAGGCGAGCTGGTGGTGGGAGTAATCCTCTACTCGGAATTAGACTGCTTTGCTCATCTTTCTCATTTACAATTCTTTTACTCTTCATAGTGTATGTCTTTTTATGGCTCAAGTATCTTTTTACTTATGGACATGTGTTCCAGTCGTGTTACCCTGTATAGATCAGGAAAAGGAAATGTGCTGTTTTTTGTAGGTTGAATTCCCTGAGGCGCGAATTTATGAGGAAACACTAAATGTCTTACTATATGAAACACCACGGGTTCCTGATAACTCTCTGCTGGAAGCAACAAGCAGGAGCCGAAGCCAGGCATCTCACAGCGAGGATGATGAGGGTTTTGAACTTCGTGACCGAGTGCGCCGAATCCACGTGAAGAGATACAGCACCTATGACGACCGTCAGCTTGGCCACTAGCATATCAGTCGAGGAGAAAGGGTTTGGTGTCAAAGCTTGTATCGATATTCTTTGAGGGAGATCGAGAAGTAGGGAGGGATCAGTTGGACTTTGTGGATTGATCTTCATTTGGCTTCTTGGCTCCCTAGAGAAGCAAATGGGCATTTGTGCGCACAAAGCAACACTAAAGGCCAAGGGCTTTGAAAACCAAGATGTTAATTTTGCACCGTGTGCTTTAAATACAGACTGGCCCCCTCTTCATGCCACGTAAGGAATGGAATTTGGAAGACCGATTCTGACAGTTTGTGGTTGCTCTTGCATATCTAATGACTTGCCAGTTTTCTTACTTCCTGTGAGAAGTACTGCTTTTCCTGAATAAGATGGCGTGATTTGAAAATCTTTTTCCAGATACCTGACCTTTTAGGGTTTTGTATAACGGAACTTCCAGTTTTTAAATCCAGTTACTGAAGAGGGGGTGGAGAGAACTTGAACATGACTACTCTTAGCAAACACTACAGCTGATAACCCCCAGAAGAAATGGTTAGCTATCCAATAGTCAGATGCACTGCATATGTGATTTCTCCCACCTCTTTCCCCCAGTACACATGCAAAAGTTTGTGTTCCCTGATAGCTGTCTTTAAAACCCATTAATTCTAAGGCAAGCTCTTCTGAAGAGGTAAGAGTCAAGTCATCAAAAAACTTCCCCTTGTGAAAAATGAGAGAACTTTGAAAATTTAAATATATATGTAATTCCTGTCTTGGGAGATGGAGAAATGGCTATGGTGAAGGAAGAAACTTCCTCAAGTAAGAAAACTTCAGGAATAGATTGTGGCAGGGTTGCTATTGTTTAGGCTTGTGATAGTGTAATCCTGTTCATATAAACAAGGGCAATCTGGGGAATTAGTTTTACATTAGTTTCCTCCTGTGGCCCGAAAGTGCTATTTGATGTTAAATTTCTCAAGCAGCAGGGGAGAATTTGCAGTGACTGGGGAAGTACAGACTAAACACCATTTTATAAGGCTAGATAATGTTTGCGTACTGAGGGGTGAATTCAGATTTCATGTTTTGAATCCCTTCTAGAGCATAGACATGACAAAGTTGAAGTGGAACGAGAAGTCATAAAAATCGTGTTCTAGCATGTAACTGCAAGAGGCTTTGGACACAGGAGAAAGGTAGTTTATCCTGAATTTTAAACTGAAATAATCACTTTTATTCTGAGTGCTTGGCTGGGTGATAGTTGTAAAGGGCCTTTCAGAAGGTTGGAGTGAAGGCAGCTCTGCAAATTGGGTGTCTGGAAACAGTTTCACGTTTAGTATGAAAAGCTGTTACTGTATTTTTAAATATGTGCTTGTATGTTTCAGCTGCAGGTTGCAGATTCAAATTTTACCACTGTCATAAACGGTTATTACTTGATGGCTGTTGGTTGGCAGCTATGGATATGTGGCAGCGGTGGAGCACGCTCCACAGCTGCTTTTCTGTTCCCATATTGTACATGAACATGGAAGCTTCAGATTCCACGATGGTTAGTCTTGAACTGCTTTGACCAGTGCCAAATCTACGTATAAGTTTTAAAACAAATTACTGTAAAAGCCTGACAAGAAAATCATCCCAAATTACTGCAGTGAAGTCCTAAGTAGAATTAAGGTGGTCGATGGTTTGGTAGTAATAGAAGCAGGGGAGGGAACAAAAAAATTATTTCCACTTTCCAGTTAGGCTTTTGAAAATGGCGTTGTTGAGACTGGGTAAGAAAACACTAATAGCTTCAAACTTTCAGGGTTTTATTGCCTAGCCAGACCTCTACATGTGACAGGCATTCACTTAATTCTCCTCACATTCAGGAAGTAGCGTTGCCACAGTAATGCACCTGCCTTTTTGTGAAAGGCCTCTTTAAAAGTCTAATGAACTCTTTTCTTTTTATATTGCTTTCTGTAAGTTGTTGTTTTCCAGCTGGTTTTGCTGTTGTGCCAGTGAAAATACAGCTGCTGAGATTAGTTTTGACAAAGACTTTTGTGGTTTTTTTCTTTAATTCTACTAGAGTGTGACGTGGATTTTTTTTTTTAATTTTTTTCCCTCCACTGATACTATTTAAATTACACTGTGGTGGGTGCTTTGAAGCTACCAGCAGATCCTGTAGCGATAGGGTCTTCATGCTGTACTTAATAGCTTCAATTTATTCTCTTGTACTTTTTTTCATCTTTGTAACAAATAAGACTGCCATTTAAAATTCATGTGTGGCACTTCTGTTTCTTGGCAAATGATTTATATTATTTTTTTTCTTGTTACTATCATAGTGAATGTTAACACAGTAAGTAAGTGATGCTGGTAGCCTTGCAAAATTGTGTTCAAAAGAATTTATAAGCAGAAAAATGTAATCTTTGCATTTCTTTTCTTTGGGGAGTACGGGTATGGGAAGGAGTGTGTGAAAGAGAATGAGTGTCAGATCTGTGTGCTTGTCCAGAGGCTTTCATTCTGTGGTTGGATTCTCTACTCCCAGGATTCATTATTGCGCTACAAGAAGCAGAGAAGAGCTTGTGTTTTGGTTTAGTTGGTTTTCTTTTCCCTGTCTCCTGTAGCCAGCAAGTAGTATTAATTTCTGATTTTAATTTAGAAATTTGAGTTTGAAATTAGTCTTGGAAACAAACTGCTTTGAGAACCATCTGGGTTGCAAGAATCTTTTTAAAAGTGCAAAATAACTTCTTGGTATTTGTGGAATGTGGAATATCAGTAAGAACTGTAAGCAGATATGAATGTTTTAAAACATGTACAGATATCCTTTTCATTTCACCTTCTTTCTCATCCCCATTCATTCTCCCTTCGCTACCCCCAGTTAGTACTGATTGCAAAACATATGCTTTTAGATTAAGGTATGACTAGAACTGGAATGATGTTAAAGAATGCTTGGCCACTGTGGACAGAACACTGTCAGTCTGTAAGCTTTACCCAGAGTAAAAATCTAATTGCATTAACACTAAAGTTTTCTCTATTCAAAAGATGTTTCAAAACCGTGGTCGTGGTGTTCTTTGTCTTGATAAGGTTTTCAGGATGTGGCTGAGAGATCCTGGTTGAATACCTGTGGCTGGATTTGACTAGCAGTTCTATAGTTCCCTCCACTGGTGGACAGATGGCAATGGGAGAACATCAGGACATCCTCTGTGTAGGTGTGTTCGGGGATGCGTGCTACTCGGACATGCACAAGGCTAAAACGTCTAGTACTAGAGATCCTCTCCCTAGGCTGGGCTGCCAGGGTTTCTGATAAAATCTGGAATGCCCGGAGTTATTTCTTACCTGAGTGCTTACATAATTGGATAATTTACATGCAGTCTCAGTAAGTCTAAATGTAGACATGGATGTGGCCATCACTTACACAGTGGGTTGAACATTTTTCTAATACAAGTGATAGAACACTACATTTTCTCTCTGGAAATGCTCCAATACAGGATGTTAATTGAATGTCCTTTCCGCCAAAATTACAGCATGTTGATTTATACAGTCTTGGTACTACCAGGTTCTGATAATTTCGAATACTGTAGTTTTGATGTAACACATGCTTTGGATTCTCATCTTAATCATCCTTTACTTAATTAAAGGCTATGAATTGTTTTGACAAGAACATTCTAGAACATATTTTTACAACCTGGTACAATGGAGAAAAAGCATCGCTGAAAAGGATAGTTAGGTTTGAGCTGCAGTGTTCACTGAGTGTAGTGAGCTCTCCAGTCTAGAGAGAGTGAACAGCTGTGCTTCCTAAGACTCTTCTCTGCTTGCTTTAAATATCACAAATTATGATCCCTATTAAGACAATATAGATTTCTAATTATATGCATTTGTCTGCAAGTTAAGAGACTTGTAATGGCTTCCTACATAGGCCATCACCAATGGATGTGTTTACTGATGTGCCTGTGAATTTATAATAGCCTTTAACAGGAAGAAATGCCTTTTTGCCTCATTTGCAATGTTTGAATTCTAACTACATCAGCGAGCATTCATTAGCTGCTGGAGCTCTTTTTGAAACCTTACTGTCCTCTTCACTCCTAAATTTATGTGAACTTTTGCGCATTCAAATATTCTATTAGCAGACTGAGAATGAATGGAAAACATTAACTGACATCTATATAAAAGTACTGTAATAAAGGGTTGCATGTTTCTGTAATGGGGTCCTCACATGTTGCAGAACAGCCTCAGTCTTTCTACAGAGAAGGAGACTTGGTGCCTTGAGTGAATGTCTTATGTTAAACAGCTTTTCAGTATCAGTGTTAATTAGGCAATAATGTCAAAAAGAGAGAGCTCTGCAGGGTAGCAGCCTCCAACTGCTTGATAAATGCCGAGACAAAACTAAATGTTTAACCTGCACCTCGACATTTAGTTTTTGGAACAGGAGACATTTATCCTATCGTAAGGTTCCATTCTGCTCACTTTTTCTGTCTCGAACTTCTTGGTTAAAATAAAAAGTAACTGGCTGAGCCTGGGAGGGCATTGGAGGGACCAATACTATGGTGTTATTGAAAAGCTACATTCTGCTCGGAACAGGCAATGCTTACTGTGGTTTTGATTAGATTTTTTTTTTCTCTCGAGTTTTTTTTTTAATTTTCAGACACAATTCACTCTTAGAAATACTTATGAAGTATAACTTAACCGAATATGTCTGGCCCAGCAGTCCTTGTCTTAACACAATTAGATTATATCCTCTGACAATCCTTGGCATTAAATCTTTACAGCCAAATTTCACACCATCCATTCTGTTAGGATAACTGAGGTTTTATTAAGAGATCAGTGGGTATGAGTCCTGTTTCCAACTTTGCCACTAACCCAGTGACACACAGCAAGTCAGTCTTTCTGTATGTACATAATTTTTCCTCATCTGTAATAAAATGGTGGTAAGACCCTCCCCTACCTCAGAGGGATGTTGAAGCTTAATTTGTTTAATAATAGTAAAGGACTTTGGATTTCTATAATATTTTTTATCCAGAGGACAGCAAGTATGATTGCTGATCTTGTTTAAACTGACATTCTGTGATCAAGCTGTTTTCTTATAGCATCAGGCTTGTTTTATTTTTATGTCTAACTTTTAAGGGTCAGCCTTATGGATAAAATAGTTAATGCAGTAATCATATTAGCTGTTGATTAAAGTGTTTTTTATCAGTGCGTTAAATGGAAATGGAACACTAATTTTTAATAAAGTGTTATATTTTGTCTTCTGTGATTTTTATTCTCCAGCATCATAACTTTTTATTTGTTATGTTGGTCTCTGCACTTTTGTTCTGCATTGTAGTTGTGATCCTCACCAAGTATTTAGGATTCCTGAACCACAGAAATACTGTCTTGGCAAATGGCTTTTGTAGTATATGGAGCTGTTGCAACCTTTCACGCAGGCCCTGCAAGTGCAGGCTATTTGCTAGGAGGTAGCAGTCTGCTTACAGGTACACCGCAGATGATTGGTTTTTATTTTCTCTGGGCTTTTCCTTTAACTGTAGAACAATTCATTGGCCACAGTGGTTTTTCATATTCATGGAAAAAACTTCCTTTCCTAATAAGAATCACAAAGCATTTTGATCTTTCATTAAGTCTACACACAAGTTGTATTACCACAAAGTCAACCTAACTTGTATTTTGAAAATCTTTAACCCTTCTTGACTGACAGAGCAGCCTAGCAGGAAATTAGATCCAGAGATCAGTCTGTGTTCTGCAGTAGGTGTGCTTTTGAGATAGCCAACGTAATCTTCTGACTGTTCTACCTAGCTGTTCGCTGCTGTTACCTTGCTTTCTTAGTTAAGCCATAGCTTTTTGTTGTGAGCAACAACTGCAGAAACTATTCCACAAAGTATCTGAGTGTCTTTGGAAGAAGTTGGTAATCCTTCTATTTGGAGAGGTGAGAAACCTCTCTTAGGCACCTGTGGTTTCTAGTGCGTACTGGCTATTCTTTCCCACAGCTGTGGAGAATGGGTTTACCTGTAAGGTGGGTGCTCCTACCCTGACTTCGTTGTATGAGAGTTTGAAGAAATGGCCTTCTTTTATCCATTGCTGTAGGACTTCTGGTTCTTGTGACTGAGTAATGAGATTCGCTCCCCTCTATCCGCTGCCTCTTTCAGATTTGCACAGAGCTACACGCTCTGGGTGGAACGCTCTTGTTCCCTTTCCTGCCTGCGCTATCGGAGGTCTGTGTTGTTCTGCCTCCCGTCTCCTCTGTTTTCTGCACCCTTCCCTCGGGAGCTCTCCCTTTGCCGGGGTGTTCGGACGCCTCTCGCAGCCACGGCTAATGTTGGGGTTTCGGCAGCGGCTGGAGGAGAGGCTGAGAGCGAGCTCTGGCGTGTTGTGTCCTGGTTACCCCGCTACAGGCAGGGCCTAACCCCCGTCCCTGCTTGCGTCGGGAGGAAGAGCCTGAACGCTTCGTGGGGGATTGCAAAGTGCCGTCCTTCTGCCAGCGTCGGAGATGGATCAAACGAGCTGAGCACGCTGTTCGCTCTTTTAGCGGAAAATAAGGAAATCGGCACTGGGGAAAAAAGCAGATTTAACAGGTGTCACTAACCTGATGCTTCAACCCCCTTCCCTCCTCCAGAGAGGCCGCTGTGAGGTACTGAACTCCCCGGGGCCCTCCTGGCCGGGGCGCCTTCAGGACCCGGCTGGGCACGGGCTGGTACCGACGGGGAGCGGAGCCCCCGGGTAGGCGGGGGCCGCCTCAGGGCNGGGCGGCCCCGCTCCCCGCGCCGCCATGAGCTGCTCGGCGGACGCCGTGAAGGAGAAGCTGCTGTGGAACGTGAAGAAGGAGGTGAGAGGGAGGGCGGGGGGCCGTGAGGCGGGCAGGGCCCCGCGCTCCCGCGGGCGGAGGGTGCCCCCTCCCCGGGCGGGCCGAGGCCGGTGAGGAACGGTCGGACCCTCCGCGTGATGAACGCCTTTAATCTCTTGCGGCAGGGCCGGCGGTTCAGAGTTTGCCTCCGGCAAATAAAATAAAGCTTCGGCCAGATTGAATTAAAGCCCCGTTTCCCTTCGGGAGGCGGTGAGTGGGGAGCGGAGGGTTTGTTGGGCGACAGCTCTTTAACCCCTTCTGTGCCGGTGCGGTCCGTGACCTCCCGGTGCCGGGAGCACCGGCGAGCGCGAGCGCTGCCAGGCGGGCACCGGGCACGGGGGCGGCGGGGCCCGCTGGGTCCTGCCCGGGGGGCCGCCGCTCCGCCGGGGTACGGGCCTGGCGGCAGACCGCGGTCCCGGCCCCCATCCCCGGGGTTGGGTGTCCCTTATCACTAGTTCTTCACTAACTTCTCCTCAGCTGTGAGTTTGAGCCGAGAAAGGGGGAAGGCGGCGGTAGGGAAGCTGGCGCTGAGACCCCCCTGGCTGGGTTGAGTTGGCTCCCGAGTGCCGGAGCCCCGGGAGGAGGGTCTGCTCCGGGGAGGGCCGGCTTCGCTTGGGTGGTGGCTCGTACAGGCGGCTGTGGGACGCTCAGGTGCTGGGGCAGTCTGAGATCCATTCGTGGATAAACTGCCATCCAACGGCGATGGCGGCACTTGGTCACGCTTCGCTTGGACTGGTGGTGCTCCAGTCTTTGCAGAGAGCGGTGGTCCTGGCTCGGCAGGACAGAGTTCCTGCCGTACTTGGTGGCGGGGCTCTTGCCGCAGAGCGGGGGACCCGTGCCGAGGCCCGTTCCGGCAGGACGCTGTGTGGGGTCCCTGCCCGGGTGCCGTGGGAGGGGGTGCCCGGTGGTGTAAGCACGCCCTGGTCCATGAGCATCTTCCTGAGTGGGCTCCAGGTGGAACCGCCAGCGTAGCGAGCGGCCGCCTCTCCCCCTGCACACCCCAGAACCGTTTTTTTTGCATTTTTGTGGTATTGGCTGTGTAACAGCTGTGTGCAGTCGCCTGATCTTACACAGGAGCTAAGTGAAGATGTAACGCTTATCCGTCACAGCGATAAAAAGTATTTTTAAAAAGCTAACTGTCCTCCGGCTCGTTGCCCTCCCCCAGGTCACAGCTGGGGAAATTAGAAGTAGCCTGAGGGCAGGATTCGTTAAAGCTCAGGTGAAAAGCTGTTTATATGGCCAAGGCTCCTGAGCCTGAATCCAGTCTCCTAATATTTGTTAGTGTTGAAACTAGAAAATACCAGATGTTTCAGTCAGTGTGGGCTGACTGGAAGGGGTCGAGTAGGGATAGACACGTAAAGAACGCTCTGTCCACAAAACTGTAGGACCGTGTCCTAGAATGACCCAGCCGGCACCTGGCTGCAGCACCGCGCAGGTGTTAACCGTTGCTTGCTCACATGCTAAATGCTGCGGCTTAATGCAGCCACAGACCTGCCACTTCATTTAGAAATTTTAGCTTAAACTAGGATCTTTGAGCCAAGATAGTGTAAGGTTTGATTTAGAAGGGTGTGCACTTGCTCTCCTGGGTTAATGTTTAAATATATAAATAAATTTGAGAAGTGTTTTCTGACTGAACGCTGCAATCTTGTGCTAATGTACGAGATTGAAAGTGAAATGGATTTTCATGATCCAAGCCAGCTCGAGCCAAGGAGAACAAGTGGCATATAATTAAAAAATCTGAGGCTAATTTGTTTTTAAAGTCTCTAAAATGTTTTTAATTGGTCTCTAGCTTTTAAATCACTTGGATAATGCTTGAGAGTGTTATTTGTACCTTCTATGTCATCTGCATTTTTGTTTTGCTTTTGATTTGTTTGTTTCTTCTTCAAATCCTCACAAATGCTCTTGTAGAGGATTTATATTGACTTGACTTTTTTCGGGGTAGCCCAGAGCTTTCCATCCTAAAATAGTCATGAGAGCTTTTTGGCAATTGCATGACCGTTGAGGTAACTCCTCTTGGCTCTGCACTGCACAGACAGGTAGAAGGGGACCCTGTCTGTACTGCTCATGTTAAGACAAATGGTATCAGGAGGTAGTCAGAGACACTGAGATTAAGATTTTATTTTTCTTTTAAATAATCAATCAATGGAACCAGGAATTGAATGCAAACCACTAGTATACCAACCACCAGGTTATGCTGCCCTCTGTGATGGTCACTAATTTTTTCCAATAGAATTTTCAACCTCATTTTTTATTCTGTGTGACTTTTCACATAGTGTTGTATACCTGCATGCATGATGTGTGTTGGTGGTCTTGTTTTGAAAATTTTACTAGTCCATGTCCGTTCTCAAAGCAATCATTCCCTTCCCTTCCCTTGTCCTTTAAACCCAGGCTCTTTCTCCCATTGAATTATTTTCACGTAACCTCAATATCTAATGGATTTCAGTGTAAGCATATTATTTCTGTATATTGTTTATGCCAAGCCTATTAAAATTCAGTTGTCTTCCCAAAATATAAAATGGTTGTCTCCAAAGTCACTTGGTGGAAAGTGGTGTTTTATTTTATTTTGTCTCTCCCTCTCAGCAAAAACTTTTGCATTTTTCCTTTGGGAAAATTTAGTGGTGTTTGCTTTTTCTCAGATGGACTTTCAATTCCCACTGGTAAAGAATGTGTTTTGTTGGCTCTAATAGAAAGGGGGACATGTGATGTGTTTTGAAAATTTAACTCTACCGGGATTCACGCTGAGGCTGCTTATAAGTTCACGTTTCAAACATTTATCTCTCTCTGCAGGAAAATCTGTTGTGACAAGCAGACTCATAAAACAGGCCTTTCTCTGGCCATTTCCTTCTACCTACTGAAATGGAGGGTTTTTTGCCATTTCTGGATGTAAACACAGTACTCTTTCTAGCTGTGAAACAAACAGGGTAACAATAAGCTTAGCGGTTTCATCCTGAAAAATTTCAGAGCCCTTCAGAAATGCACTTGCTTATCTTACAACTAAAATGCATCCGCTTCTGAGCAGAAATATAGTCCTTATTTAACAGCTTGTATTTACACCGCCCAGTTCTTCATCGAGAGTAACAGAGTCAGTGCAGCAGGAGCAATCAATAAATGGGATGAACAGTAACTACACAAGCTAAAGAAGGCACGGATGCTGGACATAAGGTTTTCTCCTTTGAGAAAAAAATGCCGTGGCTTTTAGCTGTGGTCCTGGTTATTCCAGTGTTTTCTGAGCACTGCTCTTTGCCTCCAACACTGCATTGTCCCTGTGGTGCTTCTCCGGCGTCCCATCATGATGCACGGTTGGGGAAAGCGGTGCAGCCTGTGTTCTGGAGGAGTGGTGCTGGTTTGAAAGGTCGTTCCTAACCCTGAAGGTTGCAGCTATGTTGAGATGTGCTGGGTCAGCCCTGGTCAGTTTAGAAAAATTGAAGTAAGGCAAGTCCTGACTGTCTGTGCTCATTGGAGTGGACCAGGAACTCAACAGAGGGCTGGAAAAGGCAATACCTGTGGGTCTCTTCCAGCCCTCTGCTTGTGAATAAGTTAGTATATAGTTAGTGCATGTTGTGTCTTAGTAGTTTTAATTTTCTTGATCTCTTATACCAGCAGGTTGCTGCAAAATTGGAGTTTATTTCCATTTTTAAAGCTTCTTTATAATGAAAATTAAAAAAAATAAACTTAAAGTCATTTCTCTTGTGTTTTTTCTTTGGTGAAACTTATTAAATAATCCATGTATTATGACTTATATTTGGTGTTTGTCTGCTTCTGAAAGCTTTGGCTATTGTAGGATGTAGGAGAAAGTCAGAGCAGTGATCCGTTATAACATCCTGCAAAGGCTTACCAGCTTCTCTCCGAGGAGCTGCTTTGCTTTGCCTGGGTAATGCTGCCACCAGGATATTCTTCACTCCACATGCCAAGATCTTTACTTGGGTAGACAGAGCTTTCCCATCCTTGGCTGTCCCGTGGTTGGTAAACATGGTGCCTGCAGAGCCTGTTACCTTTCCCAGGGAGAGCAGAACATCTTCCGAGCCTGTCGCTGAGGCCTGCTGGAGCTCCCTGTGGTTCCCTTGGTGCAGCGCTACTGGTTCATGGAGAGACTGAAACGCGCAGAAGTTGATGCACTTGCTGCTTTTCTGCATGCTTGTTCCACCTGGCAGGTGGTACCTGGGCTGGTTAAGATGGGGAGATCCTGTACCGATCTTACGAAGGAGGCTCAGAGAAGGGCAGGACGTTTCCAGTGGAGTGGAGGGAGCCTGTGTCCCACCTCGGCCGAACCGCTGCCGCCTCCCTCCCGCCGGAGCGGGTCTCTCTGCGAGCAGCGCTGGCTCGGGCTGGAGGAGGCAGCCCTCCGTCCCTGGCACAAACAGCAGCGCGGTGGGCTGAATGGATTTCTTTACCTGCGCAGGTGGATGGGTGACTGCGGCGGGGCGGGCTGTTGATGTTTCTCTTAATGAGATTAATTTGCAGTTTGGTCAGGTCCGCTGGTATCTGCAAGTGGGTGTCTGTGTAGGCTTGTGCTCGAAAGCTTCATTGACAAGTGCTTCCCCAGAACACAGAGACACAACAGCATAATTCCCTACAAAGAGAGCTGCACAAAATTGCAAGGGGAAAAAAAAGGAAAAAAGGCTTGTGTTCCATTTGATCAGAAACATTTGATTTAGCTCCTTGCCTGGAGCATCCCTGAATTACGTGGCAGTGAGGGATGACGTGGGATTGAAGAACACTGCATTCCAGCTTTTGAATCTTCGCATCTACTGTCTGTGCCCTGAAAATGTTTTCTAATAACATTCACTAAGTCTCCAGAAAATATGCAGAGGTTGCTCTGTTTTCGGTGGCAGTTGGGAACCGACACCGACGCTTGCCTTGTCTGTACTGCTTTGCTCTGGAGGTCCTGGGTTCAAAGTCTGCCGATATCCTGGCCGTATGGGGCTGCTGTATGAAAAGTAGGGTTGATTATTGCACCTGCAACCTTTTTCTTTCTAATTTTTTATATACTTTGGGGTTTTTTTGTTCCTGGGTTACAGACTGGGATCTATTTAGATCATGCTGAGCTAATAAAGACTAATGAGTGGGGTCCGCCTGGGAAATGTGTGGCAATGGGGAATTGGCCCCCGAGCTCCAGAGCTCTTGCTCCTGGTAAATGACTCTTCTTCCTCCCCGTCATCAGGAACTGAATTCCAGTTACAGTCCTCTGGGGAGCTGAGACTGAAATCACAGTCTGCAGTCCTGAATGGTGCCCGAATTCACGGCTGTGAACTTGAGTCATGTGTGCATGACTTATCCTGGTGCAGCTCTCTCGTGCTTCCTCTTCTGTCCACCTTAATGCTAGTGGCACTCAGAGGTACTTTTTCCCTGTAGTAAATAAGGCCTTTCATTTGGTAGATTAAATATAATTTTCATCCAGTGAAATCGGAACAGCTTGTAAAGGTTGGGTCACTGTCCTTCTTTCACAGATGGGTCAGCCAGGGCTCAGAGATGACTTGGCTTGGAGGCAGTGGATGGCACTGTCTCTGCTTCTACTGCAAGCTGTGTTTGCCGGAACATGCTGCCTCCGCGCGTGAAAGTGCAGGTCAGGGTCTGAGCTGGAATTCAAACAGACAGAGCTGCACAGCTGCCCTGTCCCCTTCCCTTTGCTGAGCTGTGCTCTGCCTCAGTGCTGTTATCTAGATGATTTCAAACCTCTAGGTGAGGTTTGGAACAAGTTTTGTTGGGTTCCTGCCAGGGCAAACAGACATCAAGCTTGTAAATCAACAGTGATGCAAATAAAAAGGTGAAAAGAGGATTGCTGGATAGACAGGATAATCCAGACAGTTCCTGTGTGAGATCCCATCCATGAGACCTTCTCACACGTTTGCTTCTTTGTTGATATCTTCTTACTCCTCCACCTCCCACTGCTTTACTGTGAAGTCCAAAGTTCTAATAGCCATGTCAGAAATGCCACAGGAAAGAAACAAATTGCCTTGTTCAGAGTTGACATTGTCAAGCTTCAGTATGTGAACAGTGAGCCAGGCTTTATAAAGTGCAAAAGACTTGCTTTGAAGTCCTCAGATATAAAACATGTTCTACTTTCAGAGCCTCTTACGTGTTTGCTTCCCCCCCCCCCCCATGTTTTCTTTGCAACCCAGAGGGCTCCTGTTTGATGAGAAGCCCAAATTGTGTAGATCAACTTGATGCAGAATGTGGGGCGAGGAGAACGCCATGTGTTGAAAGGCTCGTGCAGCAAGTGCCGGAGCCGCGGACTGCCGCCAGCCGGGGCGGGGGTGTAGGAGTGGGCATGGAGGCCTCAAGAGGATTACCGGGGGAAGGCGTGCTTGATTACAGCATCCAGAATTGTCCTCACAAATGATCTTACTGGAGGAGGAAGCTCTGCAAACCGGAGAAGGCACCTTCGTAGGCGGCTGCCACCGTCGAGCGTTGCACCTGCAGCTTCTCCTGGTTCCAGCGCTGAGTGTGAGGGCTTAAAACCTTTGGACCTGTCGGCGCCGTGAAGCAGCGGTAACCCAGCTAACCTTAACCTGGTTATCTCGGGTACCAGCTGCAGCCTAACGAGAGCTGAGTGCGCAGTTGCCAGCCCTCCTGGGAAGCGTGGGTGGAGGTCTCCCGGGCGTGCAGATGTGGCCCCTGCGGTGGGCTGGTGGTGACCATTGCTGTGCAGCTTGTGCTGGCGCTCCGGTCAGACCAAGCTGATATGCAGCCCATGCTGCTGAGCGTCTTGGTAAAGAGTAGCCACACAGCGACTACCTGCCAGATAATTCACTATTTGGTGGATTCCAGGACTGCTGTAAAAATTGTTTTCAAGTTTAAAAAAAAAAAAAAAAGTTGGAAGAAGAGAATATCTTGTTAAATCTTCTGCCACCGTAGCACGCACTTTCATATATTGAAAGGGATGTGGCATTTATTTAGGCAGAGTGTCCTAACCCTGTAATTATAGCTCACAAATGAGAGAAACCAAAAATGATTGTGGATTTGTATCTGGAAGAGCGAGTGCTCCATGGCCAGGAAGGAATGAGTGTCTGATAAATGAGCTGGTTGAGGCAAATAGGTCTCATCTGGTATGAGGCTGAGGAAGCCGTTGGGGGAGGAATAAGCTAGCAGATGAATGGAGGGTAACTGCAGCCTCTTTTCAAGAGCCTAGTTATAAGATTTGTCTGTTTCTTCCTTAATTTTTGAAAGTCAGTAATCTGCAATGAATTCCCTCTGGAGCTTTGACACATCAGCCTTGAAACTGGAAAGGAACTTTGTTTTAAATCATTAATAAGCATGATAAATATAATTTTATTTGCTGTAATTCTTCATTTGTGTCTAGAAGTGAAAACTGAAGGCACTGTCTTCTCTATAGGTACTGTGTTATTTTTGTATAGTGTCTGCTGCAGCAGAGCTTTGAGCATCATTTGTAATTGCTGTGGCATGTCAAGTCCCCAAACGGGGGAAAGGCTGCTGTAAACCTCTCTTGGGATAGATGTCTGTGTAGCTCAGGGATTCTTTGTGCTTGAAAAAGAGCAGAACGCCACAAGTGGAAAGAGGACATGGCAATGTGTAATCTTGTTTCATGAGCAGAAGTAACTGTACACAGGAAGGCCGGGGCTGAATCATATAAAAGGTTTTGCACAGCCTTTGGAACTTCTGCTGAAGAAGTTCTCCGGAGGGCACTCCAAACCTGTCCTTGTTCTGCCAGAGGTTCCCTCATCCCATGAAAAGCTGCTCAGGTTTGTCCTTCCTCTCCCTTCTTAGATGCTTTTATCCTTCCTTCCCTGCAAAGAGTAACTTGTGTGAGTTGTTAGTCTTCTGGCGACGGGGAAAGGGCAAGAAAAGGTTGAAACTGAAACTCCCAAGTGCTGTGCTGGTTTGTGTTGGGATCTTACAATCTCTTCTCTTTATTTATTTTAGGTAAAGCAGATCATGGAAGAAGCTGTCACCCGGAAATTTGTACATGAAGACAGCAGTCACATCATCGCCTTATGTGGTAAATGACACACAAAAGACCTAACACTACATAATCTTACTTTTCCCATAGAAATGTGTTTTCTCTGCTGGTAATGCAGGGATTTAAATGTTAGAAACCACGGAGTTCAGGCCCATGTCACCTTTTCTTTACATTTGCTACATCTGTGTGTACATTACAAATAAGAAGGTAATTCTTATTAAAATGGCATCCAAAATAAATACCAAGCCAAAACAATAAGGTGATTTACTAGGAAGCACTAGTAGGTTAAAAAATATGTATTAGGAGATAAGATACAACCCAGAGAATAACTGCCAAAGAATGAAGTTTTCACTGTCATGCGTTATAATCTGGCAGCTGCCTTCCAGCTGAAAGGACTTTGTTCCATAAATTGTCTCAATGTATTTGAAGAATAAAGTGTTTCGTTTTGAGTATAGGTGACAAAATCCAGCCCCAAAAGGCATTGAAAGAGCTATTGCCTTTTTTAAAAGAAGAGAAACAATGGAAATCTCAGTGACTTTTCTTGCCAGCCTCACGCCACTGGCCAACTGGCGTTTCAGATCTTCACAGCACTTCTCTGCTCTCTACTCTGCTCTGAATGCTGTATTACAGAGATGGTGCACTTGAGAGATTGAGCTCTAGGCTTTGACATTGTGGGCATTCTTGTATGTTTTTTAGTATCATCAGTGACCCATTATGTTGATGACTTTTCCTAATTACTGTGTTTTGGAAGTTGTATTACCAAGAATTAGCAAGAAAATAAAATTTCGTTGGAGATAACATCACGTATGCTAAGGGCAGCTGGTGTTTCAGAGCTCTGCGAATCGATCAAAATCTGAATGAATTCTAAAATTTGGTGGTGGTTTGCCTGGTCCCTGCAAAGTTAGACTGATGTGTGTGTGTTGTGATGATGGAGTGAAGCAGACCCTGGGTGGGTGGGTGGATAAAGGATGGTCCAATGCTGGATTCTCAGTAGAGGTCGGCTCCCAAAACTTCACACCAAATACTGCTTTGGAGATTTAACCACTTCATTCAGTGCCTGAGAAGGAACTGTTGAATGCTGGTTCAACAGCTCTGAAGTCTAACCCTTAATTTAGTAGAGCCAATACAAGTTTAATACAATTCATCAGACTTCGGTGTGGAGAAACATCACAGCAAGATACTGCTGAGAATTAAAACTATGTGTAATTGTAAATATGTACATTGGCCTGTGAATTCTTAGCCGCTTTCTCTTCGTGCTTCAAATTGAAGACTTAAGTGGGAGCGATGCAGAGAATGATTGGAGAACAGCCGTTCTCTAAACACTTCTGGATTTGAGAGAATGGAGCGTTTGCAGCCAAGCGTACCCGGGTGTGTATTGATGACAGTGGAGAGGTTAAGAAGAGTGGAAGTTAGATCTGGCTTTGGAGATAAGTAGACTGTTTAGACAAAGAAGTATTGACACGTGTTACTGAAAGCCAAAGTCAGAGAATAGTAACCTTTTCCTGTGGCAATGCTGAAATTCCAACTTGCTTTGCTGTGCGCAGTTATTATGTATGCAAGGCTAATCTTTCACTGGCCTGCTTGCTGTTTCCAAGTTATCTTTTACTTACAGCTTAGGAGAATTTATTCATCCCTACATATCCAGTGCAGGAATGCAAGATTTGGCCATGTTTTCTGGCTAATGTTTTATTGCTATTCATATAGACTGTAGCAGTTTCCTCCATTTAGGTTGCGGTTATGTTAAATATTCCCCTTTTATGTACTGTATATTTGTACTATATGGAGGAGAAAAACTGAGGAAAATGGTCCCAAGACAGGAGCAGGTGAAGGAGCGCTGAGCCGGTGCTCTTTCTGCGGGCCGCCTGTTTGATCTGGAGAGCTCTGAGTGTTGTGGGTCTGTTCTCTGTCTTTGAAATTATGTTCTGCAAGACGTGCTGCAGCGTTGATGTAAGGGGTAGTGGGGCGGCAGCTATTTCTGTTAGAATCTGCTCGGCCAAAATTAGGAATACTGTAGCATCTTCTTAATATTTCTCCCTTCCTCCCACTGTGATTCCAGTTGGTTTTGTGTTCTGAATTCTGTAGGGTCTGAAGAACTAATAACTCTCCATGAGATGCCTTATTATTGCCCAGCAATCCTGAGGAAGTATTCCAACCTGCAGCTGCTTTGAATGTAGGACTTAATTAACTCTAAACCAGAAGTAGGTGAAGCTGAATGTTCTGCTAGCACTTCAGCTAATTGAATGGAGAAACCATTTCCAGTAGATTTGGCTAACAGCTCCTGGCTGGGGCTCTCCTGCCTGTGCAGTTCTCTTCCCTCCCCCACTACAGTTTCGTGTGCCTCTTCAAGAGGTTTTTCCCTTCTATTTAAAATTGGATTGGCTCAGTACATGAGTCACTTTCAGTGAATCTTTGTTATAAATATAGAATTCTTGTGAATCATTTTACTCTCCTGCAAGGCTGAGTTTAGCAAGAGTCTCTTAAATACATGGTAGTTGATTTTCAGGGCCTGTCTGCATCAGTAACCGAAAATTTCCAAGCTCTCCGAGGCCCTAAATGGCTGCAGGTGCCAATTCAGTAGTGTGTGCCACCTTTCCCACACCCTTGGGTGCCTCTCTGTTATAGTACGCGGAGTTTGTAAGGACAAGAAGCTCCAAGGCTGAGGTGGCAGACTCAACGTTCAGCCCCACGTTCAGCAGAGCTCAGGCGCATCCCCTGTTCAGCAGAAGGAAGGTTTTCATGTAAGATTACTGCAGGGCACTGAGCCCGAGTGGTTTCCTCACGGTCTGGCTAGCCCTTGAAACGCGTCTCCGTGGTCCTGGATTCAGTCTGTAGGATGTGGTTGGACAGAAGAGCTGCTCATGTTGTGTAGGGTTCGTTTGCAAGTCTGGAGGAGCTTATATGGGATTTGACTCTATGGAGATATGTGGGTGTCCGATGGGTTGGAGCGCCCCTTTCCTGCTCCAAGGTCACCCTAATGAGACCACAGAAAACACAGTCTCTGCACTGCCGCCTAACCTGGTGAGCGTAGGGGATGGAGCAGTGAGCTCACCTTTGCACGCTCCTGAAGGAAATGCCGTTCTCCGGCGCCGGGGCGGCTCCGTGCCACCCGTGCTGGTCCCTGGGGGAGCAGTGCCTCTGTGCCCGTCGGTTCTGCTCATCCAGTGGGAGAGATGTGCTGTAGCCACAGTGACTCTGCTTACATCTATAGTGTTCACCTCTGGGATCTCAGAGAAGGAAGGCAGTGCTGACGTTTTCATCCTTGTGGGGAAGTGATGAATGCAGATGTGTTTGTATTGTTCTCAACCCAGTTTATAACCTAGTTACATTCCAGCCACTCCTTCATCCTGTCTGATTTCTAAGGGATTTCTGTGATTCAGAGCTGTAGCGGTTCAGTTTGGGCGGTGCGCAGAGCGGCTGATGCGTGCCACCTTGGGACAAAAATTCCAAATTTCTTTGGGCTACGGGTTGTTGTTGAGTGAATTTCACCAGTGTTGTGTTGTCAGTCCGAGCATAATGAAATGACGCAAGCTCTGTGGATATTCGTAGCACCTTTAGTGGACAGGCATTTCTGGTAGGAACTGGACGGGGATGTTTTCAGGCTGGGTTATCTGGTGCCGTTTCCTTAGTAACGGGAGCTGACACCGCATGACGTGCGGACCGTGCCTTGCTCGTTCAGCTGAGTGCCCGGGAGAGCGCCGTCGCTCTCCTCCTGCGTCCTTTCACCAGCTTCCCTGAAGCTGTCACGGCTGGCCGTCTTCTCGCCAGGAGCACTAGCCCTTCCCAGCTTTTACGCTTCTGAGGGAAAGGGGGGAGAAGGAGAAAGCTTTTCTTCTGTCTGTCCCTGCAGTTCCCTAATGCGTATTCACCAGTGGTCGGCAAGCAGGGTTTTCCAGGTTCAGTGCGTCACATTTACTGTGTTTGTCTGAAAACTACCTGCAGCTTTGTTTAGCCTTTTTCTGCGTGGCTGCCCATCTTTAGATCTGACAGTAACGTGCTGCTATAAGCAAAGAATTAAAAAACTGTTTAAATCAGCCTCATACAGCATCACGGAACATGCCTTTTTGATGAATGGATCCAAGAGAAGGTTACCCAAATGTTGTTCTTTATGTCTTCAAGGGTGTGTAGCTCATGTCATGAATTGCACAGGACTGATTTTCTCCAAGTGATGTCCTTTATGTGTCCAGTCAAGATCCTTCACTAACTCACTTTTTAATATTTCTTCTCTTTTCCCCCTTTCATCTAAAAAAAAATAATTATACAGAAGGTTTCATTTCTGGTACAGAAGTGTACCAGATTAGGATATCTTTACTCCAGATGAACAAGGCCAATTCAGACTATGCTTAGTGACACTCTTTATCTTGTCAAAAAAAAAAAAAAGGCCCTTCAGACACTTTCAATCTCATCTTTGAAACCAGCATTTTGATGTTTTTCAAAGAGCTGTCTCATTTCCAGTGGATGTATTTAATGCGAGTGTGATGAGCTCAGTTGCCCTGTCTGCTCGGCAAGGTAGCCCTGAGGAACCGGGGCAGCCAAGGACACCGGATGGAGCTGGTGCCTTCAGCAGGGCACAGGCGGGGGCTTCTGCCCAGTTTGCAGGGCCCGCGTGCCTCCGGCACCGTTGGGAAGAGGAACTTTGGGAGAGGCTTCTGCAGGCTTATCTTCCTTCTCTACCATTCATCCCAATTAGTGCATCCACGGTGGAACGGGTGGCCGGACTCTGTTCATTGCAACGCCGTGGGTCACCGGGACATGTGTTTAATGCACTTCATGTTTTTCTTGTTTACTCTGTGTGCAGAGCTGTAATAACTGCCCCTGATTGCTCAAACTGAATGTGCCGTTCGTGTGCATTATTCATTGGAGGAGGAAAAAGAAAAGGGAGTGTGTGGGGAGCCTTCTCCTGGAAGAGACACTCCAAGCACGCCACGTACACGGTGCATGCGTGATGCCTGGTGAATGGGTTATGTTGCCAGAAGGTCACTGCTCCTGTAATAATAGTAATTAAATGTAGAGTATATTTTTAATGTCTTGGTTTTAAAGGTAAATTGATAGGTACTCTGAAAACAAACTTTGTCCAGACAATATCGCCCTCAGTGAAGTTAACAGCGTATTGTTCTGATCGGTGTAATTATTACTTAAGTGTAGCAAGGATGCTGACAAACAAAAACGGGGATTGTACAAAGTGTTCAACATTCACTGCATGTTTGTTTTAAAGGAAATGTGAACTTTGAATTGACTCGTAATTAAATTATTGTTCACAGGAGTTGACTGTGCTTGGTCTGATTTATAATTTAAAGGTATTTTTATATTGTTTGAAGTGACTCTCAGTAGTTTGTTCTCTTTGAATAAATATTTTGAGTGCCTTAAATGAAATAATCCTGAATTCTCATGCTGTAAAATAATTGCTATAGACTTCAGGTGGATTATTAAGAGCTGGGATGAGCCAGAATCAAAATGTATGTTGTTCAGATGTAAATTCAGCGTGCTTGCTCATCAAAGTGGATGTAGTTACTGCATTTTGTGGGAAGGTTAGCAGTAAACATGACTAAAAATGGTAACTTGGGCACTGTCAAAGATGCAGAACTTGGCTTTCCAATTAGATTTTTATTCGAATTAGGGAAGGGATGAACTGCACGAAAAGAGGATTTTTTTGGCCTGAATAATAAATCTGCTACCAGTAATTAAACCCATTAATTAAAATGTACAGAATCCCTTTGTGGTTGAAATGAAAAGGCCAGTTCTGATTTTGAGCTGTAGAAGAGTATTTAACGTTGTGCTTGAGGCTTCCTTTAAACCTTCTTTGAGGAATGCAGGTTTGTGTGGCACGCATTCCTCGGGGTGTGAACAGAGAGGAGAGAGCTGGGGGGTTCCATCACTGTCGTGGGAATTGTGCCTCCGGACCTCCCTGGGGACCCGTCGGGGTTTGCACAGGAGCTGTGCTGGGAAATGGATGGGTTTACTGCAGGGGCATCGCCGTTGTCTCTTCCTTCTCCCCCAGTTCAGAGACTGGTGGTGACTTTTCTGTGGAGCCCTTCACACCGGAGGAAAGGTGATCACAGAATCACAGAGTGGTCACAGAATCACAGAATGGTCAGGGTTGGAAGGGACCTCTGGAGATCATCTAGTCCAACCCCCCCGCCAGAGCAGGGGCACCTCCAGCAGTTGCACAGGACAGCATCCAGGCGGGTTTTGAATGTCTCCAGAGTGGGAGACTCCCCCACCTCTCTGAGCAGCCTGTGCCAGTGCTCTGCCACCCTCAAAGTAAAGAAGTTCCTCCTCATGTTAAGTTGGAACTTCCTATGTTCAAGTTTGTGCCCGTTCCCTCTTGTCCTGCAGTGATAGCTGCAGCCGTGACATTCCTCGTAGCTGCACATGGTGCACATCTAGTGAACCTCAGAGCCAAAACCATCGGTGTGCTACCACTGGATGGCTGCAGAAAGAGGCCCCTCATCTCTTGGGGTGTTCCTCCTTAGAGCGTTATGGGCATTATGTGTACAATAATTATATAGATATATATTTTTTATTGTGGCAGCCAAATGTCTTCTCTTTTGCCTGGTTGATAATGGAGGAGGAGTTGCAGAAAGGACGCTCTGTTCGGCGCGCTGCGGCGAGAGGCTTTTACTTGGTCTGGAGCTGCACTGCCTGTTCCTGAGCTCTGGGGACCCTCCACTTGTTAACTGGGTGCCGCCAGCGGCAGCGTGGGTCTGCTCGAGCTGCTGAACGTGAGCTCAAGTCAACTGGGAGTAGGCTGTAGGTTTGGACTTGATGTTTCAGTCATCTTTCTCTGGTTTTATTGCGCTACTGCATTTTTTGCTGGCAGGGAAGGGAAGACGCGTAGATCCAAGCACCTCTCTGAATTGCATCCCGCATTCTGTTGATGCCGAGGTGGTGATGCGAGTGTGACCTAACCACTTGTGAACTTGAAAGTGAAGGAACTGAACTCGAATTCTGTAAGGCACTGAAGCTCTTCCATCAAAGAAAACAGGAAAACTCCTATCTTCTTTTTGTTTTCTCGATACTTTAGGTATCTTTTTTAGTATATTTCAGATACTTGATGTGTGCTGTTTCTTCCCATTTCCAGTTATTAATATAATTTGACTTAACCTCCAGCGTAGGTTACAGTCCTTCACTTCAGAGGCATTTGGAAATCTTTCTTTTCCCTTACCTAAGATTCATTTAATTATCTTTGCCTTCCGAATCTGTTCTAAAGCTGTGTTTTATCTAGACCAGACTTACAGGCCAGACACATTTTTCTCCTTTAAAACCCTAGCAGTTAGTTTGCTATTCCTGAATGTTAAGTTACTGCTCTATCTGGATAGATCTCTTGAGAAAACTCGCCGCAGAACCTGCGATTTCATGTGCTGCTCTGTTCCAGACCCGACGTGCAGAGACGAGGGACAGAGAGCCTCTCCTGCGAGAGGAGACGGCGGAGCGTGGCTCGCTCAGCCTAGGAGACGAGCCTGGCCCCTTGGTCGAGCTGCATTAACCTCAGGTTTTGTTCTTTCCATTTCCATTATGCATATTGCTTTTCTTCTCTTATTAACTGATGAAAATTACTGGGTTTTTTTTTCTGGGTAATGCTGTGTTTAAATATCACAGATCTAAAAAAAGGAAAAACAAAATCCATGTCATGATCTGTGCAGTAATGCATTGGGAAAGGTCATGTGGTTTGACTGCAGAGCTGGATCGGAATATTAAATGAAGGTGTTTATACGTTATCTGTGACAACGTTTAGTCATGCATGCAGGTTGTTCCTCAAACAAAAGAAGGATGTGATCACTGCGCTGGAGGGAGCTTGTGATATCATGAATTCACGTTGGTAAGCAGCCCTTGAAGCGACGGCCTAAGCCCTTTGAGCTGACATCCGCCGTCCCAAAGTGAGCAGACACGAACCGAGTGCTGACTTGCCCAAGTACCACTCCAGGCTTCTCTGGAAGCATCTCCTTGCCAAACCTTTGGTAGTCGCTGGGCCAGGGAGTAGAGGCGGGTGAGGGAGGGGGCGGATGGGTGAGGAGGTCCGTGTGGCGGCTGTGTGGTGGGGGGTGAGCACCCGGCCGGCTCCGCAGGGTGCGTCCTGTCCTTTGGGGATGGCTTCCAGGTCTGCAGGCATGACGGGCCAGGTGGCAGGTAAGTGTTATCATCCTGCTTCTTCTCGGTACGGTTTCTCTCGTACGCTCCTCTAAGCTGTGAAGTAGCTCCTTCAGCTTCCCTGCATTTCCTTCGGTGCGTCGAGGCTAGAATATGGTCTTGGCTTGGGACAGGGTGTGAGACGTCAGAGCTGGGCTCCAGGCAGGATGAAAACGGCTGCTTCTGTGCAGTTCTCCGTAGCTGGTGTTTGTACTCCTCTTCAGGCAGAGCAATGCGGACACCCTTTTTTGTCTGCTTTAACCTGTGTGCGTATGACATGCAGTCTGACGGTGTTCCCCATCAGGGTACTCGCGTACTCTGTGGACTTGGTGCCAGCGATATTAGCCTGTGGAGGGGTTTGAGGATGTGAGACCAAAGTCCTGTCGTTTTTATCTCGGAGACTTTTTTAAAGAGTGTGGGGGTTTTAAATCTCATTCAAAGAGTGCTGACCTGGTGCAGTAAGTATCATTGAACTGTTTATGCCCCGTTTGCCTTGTCGGGGTGTATCTCGTGTTGTGTGCTCTCGCTTGCAAGCTCCTAAAGTGTCCGCGTACATCAGGACTGCACAGGCATTTATTGTTCTGGGAAGCAAAGTGGAGGAAAACTGTCAGGCACAAGTGCTTTTGAAGCGGCTGTGCTTTAGGCTTTAATTCCGCGCTCCAGAGGAGACCTAATGCGGAGGCCCCATATCCATCCATTGCAGATTCCTTTCACGTAGCCCTGGGGCACCTAGGCTTGGATAATCATCAGGGCAAGGTGCTTCCTTCTTGGAAAGTAAGTAGAGGGAAATGTTAGTTGGAATAGCTCTGTATCAGTCAGTATCTGTTCACAGTGAAAGGACTGGCAAATTCTGAGAAACAGAATGGTTCTTGGGTCCTGTTAACATTTTAGAACCAATTCAGTAAGTAACATGATTGCAGTTAATCTGCAAAACATTTATTAAGATTGGACTTTCTATCAAACAATTTAATGGTTACTCCCCAGCTTTAATTAGGTGCCAGCACAGCTTCCTACAGCAGATGAGTACTCCATTCATTTTGGAGGTGGTAGACAATAGAAAAGCACTTGTGTGGCTGGATTTTCTGGAGCCACGTGCTCAGTCTGAGATCAGTTGAGATCTTAAGTTTCAAGTTCTGTAAATGTTTGTAGGAATACAATCAAGTAGCTTCAACTGAAAACATGGATATGTCTCTGTCAAAGCTGGCAGTGGAAACCAGGAAACCTTTGAACGTAAATACGACTGGTGACTCCTCGAGACCAGGTATCTGGGGTATTTCGGGGACGGATAGCGTGTCTGAGTTGCAGGAGCGCCCAGTAATGCCGGTTGGGAATCTAAGCTGATAACATACACAAGGGTTAACCACAAAAATGTGGTTAGTTGTGGGACTGTTTTCTTCATTGGTCTTATGATGACTCGTTATCCCATTTTGCACAAAGTTAATTGTGTTTGAAAGAGAAGATCTAATTAGGAACCAATGACTGCATGATGCTGGAGCTCGTGTTCTGTGTTTTCTCGTTCAGGACCTGAAATCCAAGCAATTATCAGAGTCACCAAACGTCACCATTGCCAGCCCCAAGCAATGAAAAATCATGAATCAAATCTTTTCCTTTGTGGCCCTAAATTACAAGACTTGATTAAAGTTCACAACAGGAAAACAAAATCAGCTAAGGAATAGAAATGTATTTCTTAAATACATTTCTTATCCAGAGATTCTTACCCAGTGGCATGCTTCAAGATGGTAAAGTTTTCGGAAGAATATCAGATATCCACAGACCTGCAGTAAAATCGTGGAAGGCAGCAATGTGGCAAAGTCTTCTTTGTTTGTTTTTAAGGTGAGAAATAAGTTCCTGATAGAAGCTGTTTCTCTACCTCCTATTTAAATTATAGCAACAAAGTGTTAACAGATGAAAGGACCAGGAGGTTGACTTGGAGCTAGTCGGGACCTCAGTTTTGGTGTGTCCTGAGTGTTCCCATCAATTTCAGTTGGAATTACAGCCTTCCAGTTCCTCTGAAAATGAGCCCCATTAGGAAGACATGCCTTATGCTTTTGGGGTTTTTAGGTGATTCCCTTGAGGCTTCTAAATAGCACAGTGCTGCTAGGTTTGACAAAAAAATAAGAATTTAGTTTCCTCTCTTTTTTCCTTAGCTCACAGAAACGGATGTAAATAACCATTGTCCAACCAGACAATTTAATATTTTAGTTCTTCTGGCTTTCTACCCTTGGCACTGATATTTTAAAAAATGTAGCTAATTTGCTATGGAAATGCAGGTCTCATAAACAAAATACGAACCTCCCTGTATTACTACTCCTATTTGGAAGGTAAATGGAACATTTTCAGTGATGTATAATGCTTGTAAAATAGTTTACAGAGATTCTACCTCACTTCATAAACACATTAGCCCAAAGAGAGTACCAGATGGTCATAATTGGGGGGAGGCAAATATTTCTTCAAACAAATTTAAAAGGTTTTTATTGTGCTCCAAAGATGACTGCTCTAAAGTAATGAGTGGTGTGCTATAGAGGAGAGAGAAAAAAAAAAAGAGTGAATATTGGCTCTGATGTGAAATCAAACAGTTTTTGAACTGCACGTGTTTTTAGTTTGAGAAGTGAAGTATAATCTCTCATGGTTTTTAGAGCACTCTGCTAAACATCTTACTTTAGTCCTGGGCCATCAAATTGGATCATATTCAATTATTTAGAGAAACCTCAGTAATTTTGATTTACCCTTAATAGTGTTTAATGGAAACACTTCAATTTTCTGAAGGTTATTGAGATCCTTGAAGCTTAATGGTCAAGATTTTAAAGAGGAGCAGTCACCAACTTCCAGCCCTGATGTTTTCCAGCCAGAGCTATCTTTAGAACTGAGGATTGTCTTTTTAGATATTTTTTTTTCCCCCCAGGGATTTATTGCAAATATGATGTCTGTGTCCTGCCTGTGTGGCAGAGCAGAACACAAGTAGCTTGAGCCCAGGTTATCTTAACCATTAAACCCCACAGTCTTGGGTGTTCAGTTCCCAGTAACTGCTGGTTTTACCTTGCTTCCAGGTGGAAAAGGTGCTTCCTCCTGATATGAATTCAAACCATCCAATTAACTATAAGTAGAGTTTTCAAATTAAATCATTCTTCTATAGCGTGTTTTCAACATTTCTGTAACAGTGAATATCCTTTCATGTGAAACCTCCCAGAGTGAAATGGAAGGGTTTTTTTCTGGTAGTCCTCAGGTGCAGTTCTACGGATGGACTCTCCAAGGCAGAGGCTGTCTCCCCCTAGACAGTTGCACAGGACCCCGCTCTGTGCAGTCCTGATCACAGGTAACGTCTCTTTGTGCTGTTGTAAAATAAAAATACTTGGTGTTCTTCTAGCACCTATCGCTTTGGTCTTTTCCTTTGCATGGGTTCCAAGTAATTTGCTACATTAGTGTTTAACAAACATGAATAAAAGTAACAAATGCTTTAAAGGTGTTCATTTTGCAGCTTGAAATGAAAATGAAATTAAATATGAAAACAGGTTGCCCTCCCAGTTGGTCTAACATTGGGCGTCTTGACTTCTCAGCTGACCGGTCAGAGTAAGCGCCACAGCAGAAACACAGGGCCTTTTAGCTCCCCGAGATGCCCATCTCTTAGCAGGGCTGATGTTGCTCTAATACAGCCATGGTAGGGCTGCTGTGAATAACAACGTGTAATAAATATACCAGACTTGCAGTGAAGCTTCAGGTGTCCACAGTCTTGTGGTGAAATGAAAAATGGATATATGCTAAAAGAAAGTACTGAAGTCATACATCAGCAGTGGAAGAAATGCATCAGCACAGATACCTTTGATGCACGTAGCTATTAAGGGATGCCCAGTTATAAAGCGTGAGTTGTACTTAACTACCGAGGCATTAGTTTGAGGTTGCAATTATAAAGAATATATTTAATTGGACTTTACTTCTTATACTCTTGCCTCCTACTCTTCTATTCTAGGAAGCAATTTGTTTGGTTTTTTGTACTAAGGGTACTTCCTCTGTCTCGGTGACATACGAACTCTTTCATTGTGGAGGTTTATGTGCTTAACCCTGAAAATGATTGCAACCCTGAAAATTAAGAATTGATCACAGATATCTTTATATCATTCCTACCCCGTGCTATGATATTTAAATCACAGCACCAGAGGTCTGAGGAAGATACTAGTTCAAGATGAACCACTTTTTTTTTTTAGTGCTTTTTGTTCTGGTAGGCGAGGACATCCTTCCGTCTGAGTTGCGGTGGCTGCGGTGTGCTTGGGTTTGATGAATGATGTACTGAAGATCAGGTGAGGCCAGGGGGAGCGAGAGCTTGGCTGGAGCACAGCTCTCTCCTCTGTTGTCCTTGCCTAGTGTCCCATGAGCGTACTTGGCTTTGTCATATCAAGTCCCTTATTTGCAGTGCAGCTGTATCTGGAGAGTCTACGGTCCTTGGCATTTGAAGACAGAATGTCAGATGGGGATTGAGATTTAAACACGTGCTTGATGTTCAGTTTCTCCCTCTTCTATAAAATGCCCTTTGGACAAAGGAGCAAATTTGGGTATCTCCTCTGCAGTCATTTGCTTCTTAGCTAGTATGCAGGTACCGCTGCGTATCTCATCTACTCAGTATGCATTTCTCAACGACATGGCATGCTATAACTTGGTAATAAAATTGGTTTCAAACTGGGCAGACCTGTGATTAGCTAGGTAGAGCAACAGCAGCTGGAGATCGTGAGCATCTGATTGCTTCTTTATCATACCCCTCTTTTCACTTGTTCTTATTTTCTTCAGCCTCATGAATTCAATTCCCTGTGCACAGTTTCCATGAAAACAAGGTATTTAGCTGCGGTATTTCTTCCTGTCTAAGGAAAATCTCATCTGCTAAATAAACCCCATAAATAATTCTTCCACAGACCTTCTTCTCTCTGCTTACCACCCTTCCAGCCCCATCCCTAGAGCTCTCTTATTTCACACTCCATTAAGTCACGTCAAGATTTTCATAAAGGCAAAAAAGAGAGAAAACTGAACTTGTCCACCTGACCCTGCAAGAAGTAGCCTTTTTGAAGTCATAAAAAAGTGACATTTTCCAAAGCTTGTTGGGGACCGTGATTATTTGGACTGTAAATCAATAACATATCTGCCCTTAATTAAATTCAGCAGTGGATACTGCAGGGGATGTTCCTCAAAACTGGCTGCAGTTAATGAATTTTTAGATGGCTGAACCATACAAGGGAATTACCTGAGCTGTGGTGATTTATTCCAAGTGCAGTGCTGCTCTTCCAATCTATACGTAACGAATATCTGTGTTTTTCTGTAGTCAGTTTTTGTATGTATTTATTGTTGTAAGTGTGGTGACAGTAGGTGGGCTCGGGATCACATTGTGCTATGCTCCAGAAGCTTACAGTAGATATTTACCCCTGTGCATGCATGCATCTAAATAAAAGCAGTGTATGTGTGTACAAACTACCTGTTTGTACCCAAAACTACCTGAGGACACACCAGCTGTGTGGAGCGATTGGCATGCTGGAGGGGAGGGATGCCACCCAGAGGGACATGGACAGGCTGGAGAGGTGGGCCTGTGCGAACCTCATCAAGTTCAGCCAGGCCAAGTGCAAGGTCCTACATCTGGGTGGGGGCAATCCCAAGCACAACTCCAGGCTGGGTGGAGAATGGATGGAGAGCAGTCCTGAGGAGAAGGACCTGGGGGTGTTGGTGGGTGAGAAGCTCAACGTGAGCTGGCAATGTGCGCTGGAGCCCAGAAAGCCACTGACATCCCGGGCTGCATCCCCAGCAGCGTGGCCAGCAGAGTGAGGGGGGGGGTTGTGCCCCTCTGCTGCGCTCTGCTCTGGGGAGACCCCCCTGCAGTGCTGCCTCCAGCTCGGGGGGTCCCCACAGCAGAAGGACACGGAGCTGGTGGAGCGGGGCCAGAGGAGGCCCCGGAGCTGCTGCGAGGGCTGGAGCCCCTCTGCTGGGAGGACAGGCTGGGAGAGTTGGGGGGGTTCAGCCTGGAGAAGAGAAGGCTCCGGGGAGACCTCAGAGCCCCTTCCAGTGCCTAAAGGGGCGCCAGGAGAGCTGGGGAGGGACTCTGGATCAGGGAGGGGAGCGGTGGGACAAGGGGGAATGGTTTGACACTGAAAGAGGGGAGATTGAGATGAGATATGAGGAAGAAATGTTTCCCTGTGCGGGTGGTGAGCCCCTGACGCAGGGCGCCCCGAGAAGCTGTGGCTGCCCCATCCCTGGAGGTGTTCAAGGCCAGGTTGGACGGGGCTTGGAGCAACCTGGGCTGGTGGGAGGGGGCAGGGGGTGGCACGAGGTGATCTCTGTGGTCCCTTCCAACCCAAACCATTCTATGATTCTGTGTCTTTCTAATGTTAT
Source organism: Anarhynchus alexandrinus (assembly GCA_008711295.1). Taxonomy (NCBI): domain Eukaryota; kingdom Metazoa; phylum Chordata; class Aves; order Charadriiformes; family Charadriidae; genus Anarhynchus; species Anarhynchus alexandrinus. The sequence continues at coordinate 37,095 of VUYV01000897.1, read as the reverse complement.
CAGTTCCTCCAGAAACAGCTACATCATCATCTCTTTTTATGTCTTTTTAGAATGTCAGATTCCAAAAAGGGAAAAATGGTTCATTTTCTTTAAAATAGGTAAATAACTTCATTTTCCTGTCCCTAAGGTTCTTCTAACTATAACCCCTAAAATGTTTTGTGTGCCATCTTTTTAGGTAGCAATCTAAGCTCTGCGTTCTGTAGTTTGCAACTCCAGAGGGATTACCTATTTTTGGTTTCTTAAAAGTAAAGAAACGTGGGTTTGCAGAAACCTGATTTACCTAACTCTCCATCTCTCTTCCCCCAAAATAGTTCTCTGTCAAGATTATTTTTTCCCAGTCCCCAGCTCTGCCGTGTATTCTTGATGTTGTCTCCGTTGCACGCTGGTTGGGTTTTTTGTCTGTGCCTCTGAGCGTGGTCGCAATACGTAATCTATATTGATTCAGCAGATTGCAAATGTACGCTGGTGCACTGTGGAAGTGGGGAAGGGCGGTGTTTGTGCACACCGTACCCTTTCATGCGTTCGGTTAAAATTTCTTGTCGTTTCTGACATGGTGCAGCAGAACCACAGGAGGGAGGTACATTGTATTCAGGGTCAATGAGTTAGTCCAGTTTGTTTTCACCTATTCCCACAAGCCTACAAGATGCATGCCGCGAGCCTGCCACGGAGAATTGATATAAATCCAAGAGCTGGCCAAGAGACAATGCTAATTCCCTTGCAGATCACTAGCATGCGGGAAGCGTAAGCAGCCTAACTGCAGAGCCATGGCTTTGTGGAGGCCTTCCTGCACAGAAAAGGAGAGACTTTCCTGCGGAGACACGGGTTTTCAGGAAGAAAAGTTTGTAAACGCTGTTTTATTTCACTGTAAAGAGTGCACTTTTACTGCTTCAATCCAATGTTTAGAAAATAGAAATCTAGCATTTGTGGTTGGTTTAAAACAGGAGAGAAACAAAAGAAGAAAACTTACGTGGAGCTAAGGAGACGTCCTTAAATACCTTGTATTTTCTCTCTGCAAAGCCATTAGAGCACCACTGTCAAGGTCCTCATGTCTTTTGAAAGATTCTGCAGCTTGAGGTGATTCTTCTGCAAGTTTTTTCAGGACGTGTTAAAGTTTCCGTGTTGACTGAGCTTGGCTGTGTGTGCGCGTGCAGGAGGACGTGGCTGTGGGTGATGCTGGGAAGGTGTGATGAGATGGGCGTCTGCCTTTGGACACACAGTAAGTGACTCTTGCAGGCGCTGACCTCTTTAATGAACGTGCCGTGAAGCTCCCGTGTGGCCGTGTCGGAGGGGTGCCTTCCCGCGGTCCTGCGCTACGGAGGTGACATCTGTACGGTCCCCAGGGCTGGAATAGGAGGGCATCTGTGCTGCAAGATGTACTGCCCTCCTCAAACATTTCGTAGTTTAACTGGATAAAAGCCACTGGGTGTTTGAAAGCTAATTCAGGTTAGGTCAGGTGTGAAGGTAAAGTCAGTCAGCTGAGTAATTCCCTTGTATGAAGGAGCCTGGAGAGACAATTTGGAGACAGACAGCACTTAGCCTCAGCCTGTGGGTGAAGCAGGGGAGAATGAAGTGACGTGGAGGTCGCACAGGCTGGGACCGTGACCCGAACCCAGGTCTGAGGGTGCCTTACCCGTAGAACTGGACATGGTGCATCCATCTCTCATCCCGTGGAACATACGTTCGGAGGCAATCCAGCAGCTAATTCCAGCCTCTCTCCCCTCCCAAATAACCACTACACGTGTATTACAGTCAGTTGGGGACTGATGTTATGCCAGGTCCTTGTGATGAGAAATGTCACAATGGAATAATTAAATATTGGGGCTTTAGGGACAGTCACTGTGGAAATTGCCCTCCACGGCAGCTGCAACATTTATTAATAATTAAAGCTGTGCCTGCTGTGCTTTTCACTAAATTTGTTTCATTAATATTTTATTGTTTTAAAGAAAGAAAAAAAAAAAAACAAACAGCAAAGATGGGAAGAGAGCCTGTTTCCTAAGCAACAGCAATGCACTTCTTTGCAGTTATTTTTAAAGCCAGGTTGCTTCATTTAAGATTTGGAACCAATTATTGCTGCATTGCTTCAGGCATCCGGAAAGCTGCTTTTCTTTTTTCATTTTCTTTATTTCTAATTGAAAGACAGAGCAGAACAGCAGCTGGGTTAAGAGTTGTTGTGATGGTTGCTAGACAGGATCTATGACTGTGATGTGAAGAACGTCCCCGTGCTGTCATCACTCTTTGTTCTTCCCATGCCGCTCTACCTGGCCTTGCAGAACCCTGATTATAAGTCTTTTAGGTATTCAAGAACGCTGTTCTCTCACTGCAAAAAGTGGGATAAACTTAGACATATTTTCTTATACTCTTTATCAGTCTTACCTATGTATGTTTGACTGTCTCTCAGTATGTGTTCATACAGTGCTTGATGCAATGGGACCTTAATCTAATACAGAAAGTAATAACCAGTTTTTTAAAATTTAGGATACTCTATTTATCCATCCAAACAGCGGTTTGTCAGTCCTGTTTAAAGTAAAACTGGAAGGTAATAAGGAATTAAATGAGGGATCACAAAGAAAGGTGAATCACACTATTTTTTTCGGAGAGATAGTGTGTGTAGAAGTGTATGAATACCGTGTTGTACCACTCGGTGAACCTTTGTTTGGGTTACAGCAACATGGAAATAACACGGACGGGCGAGTATTTCTTTTGTCCACTTTCTAACACGACAGCAACTTTGTCCATTTGCCCTGGAAACAGAAGAGGGTGTGGATTTGCACAGCATGAGCGTTTATGCTGAAGAAATCAATTGAAAGCTGTGAATGCTCAAATGCTCTTATTTATTTAAAAAAAAAAAAAAGAAAAAAACAGCAACAAAAGAAAAAACCAAGTCCTTCATTATCAGCAAGTACATGAGACACGCTATTTCGTTTATACCAGCTGTACTGCTTTCCACAGGGCTTGCCAGTCTCCGAGTTACTCATTTATCGGAGGCTGGCTGTGTGTGTAGGGTTTTCCTGTGTTTATTTGAATGGTCCCTGTTGTTCGGGTGTTGGAAGAAGCCGGTCGCAGCACAGTGCATCACGATCCTGTGCTTTTGGCATGCCTGCCAGCAGCGATTACGTGATGTGTTTCAGATTAGGCAGCTTCAGGAGAGACTGTTAAGATAATACATGTTTCTTGTTTCATTTTAAGGTGAAATTGGAGTTTCCGTTGCGGTGGTTCTCATAGAGGTTGTGCAATAAGGGAATATATCAAATTTATTCTGAAGAATTTGCAGTCTAAATAAACTTAGGACTAGGAAGGAGGAGAAGAGAGAATTTTACTTCTCTGTTTTACAGAGAATGAATTCAGGGTATACAATTACAACACTTGGCTTTGCTAACTCAGGTTAGTTATATCTTGATAAAAATTGTTAAAAACTAACAATCCCACATCCCCAGGCCATCAGTATTTAATTCCACCTGCTGTCTCATAGGGAAATTAGGACTTTCCATGGAAATTTTACCTTCTGTCAGATTTTATCCAATGCTACTTAGCTTAAAAACATATCTTCCTTCACAGTTGAAAGCAAAATAGTGGCGTGGTTATCCCACAGCGCATTTCCAGTTTGTTTTTCTGGTGCTGTTTTCTGCACTCTAAGAGCAAATGGTTGTGCTTTCTGAACACGCATTAGGTTAATTTGTGTAGTGAGTGATAGCAGGAAGCCAATTAGAGTTTTCTTTTTTCCAGTGTGATAAGACACAAAATGCGAAGTTATTAATACCTCATAAATGCTTCTCTTAATGTTTTTGTTCATTCAGCAGGTCATTCTTCAGTCTTGCAAAGCAAAGAAATAGGATAGCAGTGCTGAAGGGGATGTTTTTGCCAGCGCTGTTCAGTACAGACGCACGCTATGATCCCCCGACTGCCGTAGCGTCTGGGCTAGCTGAACGCAGGAGGTGTTTCTGCACGCCATTCACGCTTGCCTGGGACTTAGGTCAGGGGCTGGACAGCGAGGATAGGTCTTTTTCAGGCTCAAGTTTTCAGGTATTATGGGATTTGGAGGCTGTTAAGTATAATAAGGAGGGGGACCGTTCAAGAAATGCTCAGCACTTGACAGTATTGGGCTTAAAGTGCAACAAAATACCGCCTTCTTTCAAAATTAGCTGCTGAATCTTGGGAGAGATGCAACGTGTATCAGAGCAGATGGAGTACCATTTGTTACTCATAACGAAAATTTAATGTGGCAATTCTAACTGCAGTTTACCACAGGACTGCCTGCTGTCATCGAACGCAGGAGAGCATCGCTCAGGTGCTGAACTCGGACCCTCTGTAAGGGCTGCATGCTCGTGTGGGTGTCAAGAGCGCACACCTTGCAGATACAGTTGGGTTTTTTCCCCTCCCTATGAATGAATTGGTCTGTTCTCCTTCATACCTTTTTATGGACAGTGTTGACTGGATGAGTCTTTTGCAGTCTCGATTTAAAAGCTGATAGACAGGGAAGGCTTGGCTTTTATTTTGTTTTTTATTTGTATTTATCTTGTTTCTTTTTCCTGCAGCAGTTCAAGTGACAGCTGGTTAGATTTCTGATGCGCAGTCTTGCGAGGCTGAAATAGTGCAATGCGGTCTTTTACTGGTGACCACCAGAGCATGTTACAGTAAGGTTTGCAAAATGAACCTCACAGGTGGATCTGTTGTAGGTCTGGCTCCATCTCTCTTCCCTCTCAGGCTGTGATGGTATTACATTTTCTTCTCAGTTCATAGGACTTTTAATCTTCCTGTCCAAAGCTAGCTGGTGGGCTCTGTTGGAAGGTGAGCCTGTCTTACCAGCTTTTATGGCTTCATTGTCTTGGATCCCTCCAGTGCTTTGGGAGGGGTTTATCTTCCCTAGCATAATTGTTCCGTTTCCTATTTGTTTTCCAGTAGCTCTGCTGGTTTTAGTCCAGCAAGCGTCCTCACAACTGGTTCATCTTCAGTACCTGTGACAGCAGGGTAACTTCGTACTGGCCACAAGTGATGCTGTCTTTTCCTGATGTCTGTCACGTTGTTCTCTACCTCCTAACCAAGTGATGCCTCAGTTGCAGTCGATTCCTTAAAAGATTCGGTAGCCAGCAGCTGCTGTTTCTCCAGGCTGTACGTCCTACCACGTGAAGGTGCATGAGCATCTTGCCCTGGAGATCTTTGTAACTGATGCAAAGACTTGAACAAGTTGTTCCTCTAGGAGCTTGCCCCTGGCGTTTGGAGAGTTTTCTAGGCTGGAACATGGATGCCCACAACATAACTCGATTAAAGTGTGTTAAGCGTTTCAAATCAGAGTCTATCCAAGTGGTGGTGGAAGCTCGTTGCAGGCCTAGCTGTTTGTAATTGAGTTTGAGGTGACAAACCCAGCGTAACTGAGAACAGAGTGAACACGCAGAGCCTGGAGCGGCTGCAGGCGGTGGACCACTCATCAGTGGAGAGTGAACCGCAATGTCTGGTGGTGATGTTTAAGTTCACTGTTGTTAACCCATTTGTTCGTAATGTGAAGGAAGAGAGGGCTGATGTTAGGAGTCTCTTATCTTCCCTGTTTTCACCAGAAAGAAGAAGTCTTTCCCATAATCTCAGTGAGTGGAAGGCGTCATCATTGTACCGCTTTCCAGACAGCCACTGTGCTGTGGCGGATACACGTTCCCCCTGTTAACACAGTGAGATGACCCAGCTTCTCTTGTCCACCCAGACAGCTCAAAAGTCCACTTCCCTCAATGAGACTTGTTTCAGAGTTCAGGAATATTAAAACAAAGCACGCACACGCATAAAAAAAAGCCAAAACAAAAAAAAAAACAGCTCAACTCAGCTGTGGCAGAGCTGGGCTCTGATGCTTATGGGTTCTGTGTGCTGTGAAGAAAGTGTAGCTCTGGCTTTGATTCTTGTACGTCTCTCTCCTCCCCCAGCCTCCTCGTTTCTCTGAGTTTTGTGTTAGTCACCACATGATGAGAGATTTGCAGGAGCAGTTTGTGGTTCTGGCTTGAACATGCCATTTTAAACAGCGAAACACATAATAAAATTGCATCTGAGTTCCTTCCCAACAGCGTTAACCAATGCCATAGTAATGTTTGTGTGTGTCTCATGCTTTTTCCATAATCTTCCCCTTGCCAGAGGAGAATGGAATACATAAGTTGAGGGGAAGGGGGCTGGTAGACTTTTTTGTTATTTTGTTATTTTGTTATTCCCTGGAGGTGTTCAAGGCCAGGCTGGACGTGGCCTTGGGCAACCTGGTCTAGTGGGAGGTGTCCCTGCCTATGGCAGGGGGNGAAAGCTCTGTACTGAGCGGGTGGCAGCACTGGCACAGGCTGCCCAGAGAGGCTGTGGAGTCCGCTTCTCTGGAGAGATTCAAACCCGCCTGGACACCGTCCTGTGCCACTGCTGGAGGTGCCCCTGCTCTGGCAGGGGGTGGCACTGGGGGAGCTCCAGAGGGCCCTTCCAGCCCCCACCAGTCTGGGATTCTGTAAGACTTTATAGCCCCTTCCAGTCCCTAAAGCGGATTCAGGAGAGATGGGGAGGGACCCTTTGTCAGGGAGTGGAGTGATTGGACAGTGGGGAACGGTTTTAAACTGGAAGAGTGGAGATTTAGATGAGATATCGGAAGAAATTCTCTCCTGTGAGGGCGGTGAGCCCCCGGCGCAGGTTGCCCCGAGAAGCTGTGGCTGCCCCATCCCTGGAGGTGTTCAAGGCCAGGTTGGACGGGGCTTGGAGCAACCTGGGCTGGTGGGAGGTGTCCCTGCCCAGGGCAGGGGGTGGAACGAGGTGATCTCTACAGTCCCTTCCAACCCAAACCATTCTGTGATTCTATTTCCAATGAGAAGTGGCATAATGAAAGCATCTAACTTCCATTTGGGACATGAAGAGTTAATATTTGACTGCATGCCAGTAGTTGGTTAAATACAGCAATTTCACGCATTCTGCATTCAGAGGTCAGTTCAGGTTTGAACCTGAACTCTGTATAACTTACAAGTGTCATTCTTCACAGGCCAGTGCAAAAATTCCCGCAACGTGATTTAGAAAATGAGTAGCAAAGAACAGGAAAGTGTGACCTCCAGTTAGTCCCTTTCATTGCAAACACCAGAGCACTGGCAAATACAAGTGGGAGAAGTGGATGCAGCAACTCACAAAGATAAATGGGAGCCTCTGCTCAAAACAGAGATCTCAGTAAAAGCAGATTTCTATCTAGTTGTATCTTGAGTTGGGGACCCGGTTCTGCTACAGGGAGAAGAAGAGGTTTTGCCTTTGGCTTCATTTTCAGTAGACTCGGGAATTCTTTCACAGTGATATGCATAAAATGGGGTGAAAATACTGGGAGATACTGCAGTTCTTTGGTTCAGTTATGCGCTGATGTTATCTGCAGCTTACAAGGTGCTTATTGTTGCGGGTTAGACACGTGCTTGCGTCGTCTGATTTTGAGATCTAGTCTGTCTGTCTGTCTGTCTCTTCCCCCCCGCTCTGTTCCCTTGCCTCCACCCTGACCAGCGGCCGTTAGCAGGTGGCATTCACCGAAGGACAGCAGTACCCATAACTTGATCTCCTTCCCTTCCTTGCAGGCGTTGTGGAAGCGTGTCTCCTGCACATGCTGAAGCGCAGGGCTGCCGGCTTCCTGCGGACTGACAAGGTGGCCGCGCTCTTCACCAAAGTTGGCAAGACGTATGCAGTAGCTGGAGACATATGCAAGAAAGTGCAGGAGCTGCAGCAGCAGGTGGAAAGCAGGTGAGGCTGAGGTCTGTTTATCACCAAAATTCATACGATGTGTGCGCAGCGTGGAGATACCCTCCGGTCCAGAGACTGCTTGGGAAATGCAAAGGGGTCTGTCTTGGCCACGTTTTGTTAAAGCTTTGTCTCTTTAGTGTCTGTAGCCGTAAGGCGAATGTTCTTGTTTGATCAAGCTGACAGCTGGCACAGGGACGGAGGTTGGGAATTGGGTCTTTGGCGTTTCATTTTGCTTCTCGGTATAGCGGATCGGTGCGTGTAGCCCACACGGAGCAACAAAAGCGAGTAACAACTGGGGGTTGTAGAGAGAGCTCGCAGGCAGGGTATGGTGGACCAGTCTGGACTGTTGGTGGGCAGGGATGTGGGTGGCAAAAGGAACTGAAGAACAGACTTACTGGCAAAGCTGTTTTGGCATGCTTCTTGCCAAACCAGTCACAGAAGATTTGTGGATATTATGGTAGAAATAGTTGAGTTAATAGATACAAAGAATGATAGGAAGAAGGATGAACTCAAGAAGAGGTGGTCAGCAGAGAGAGCCTCCTTATCAACTTGCTGTACGAAGCGCTTTGTCAAGAGAGCTTAATTTCAATGTGTTGCATTGAAGTCTTCAATTATTGACAGTTCTTTAAATTAGCACTTACATTCCTCTGTAATTTGCTGGCATTTATTTTTATTAGACTTCTAATTATCAGACTTTGTTATGTAGTTTTTAACAGGTACATATCTATTTTTGATATATTTTTAAATTATGTGCCTACTGATATAGACTGGGATTTTATTTATTAATTTTAGTTTTTTTAAATGTTGGGAAGAAGGATGCTTTCTGCTGAAAATTCTCCAGCCTTCCTCCTCGGTTAAGAGCCCACATGAACCCTACTCTAACCACCAGAGACCTTTGGCTGTGTCCTCCAACAGAAACGAGCAAATGAACTTAAATTCTGTGGTTTCTCTTGGAGAAATTCTGTGTGTTTTTTAGCTATTAACAACCACAGATTTTAAGTGCTGTAGAAAATGTGCACAGCAAAGAGACTCTATTGGGAAATACTGCAGGGGGTGGACTCGCTTCGCTGAACATACAAAATGAGACAGAAGGGCCGTAGCCGTCTAATTGCTCCCGAGGCTGTGGCTTCAGAAAGCCCCTGGTTAGGATGCAATTAAACACATTTGAATTCCTCTGATGTCAGTGGTGTCATGTGTGTTTCCTGACTTGGGATTGTCACTGCGTGTATGTTGCCTTGTAGAGGTTCTGTCATGGCCTAATGGAGGACTTGGGACTCTGAGTTGGAGATCTCACTCAAAGCAGCACCCAACTACTGTATTTAGTCTTTGTAACTGAACACTTTCTGGAAAGGGGACCTGAGTGCTGTCAAAGAACAGGATCATTTGAGAATATGGATTTTCTGCTGCGGATTGTTGAAGACGTCAGGGTTTCTCTCCTCATTAGGACAAAATGGAACCTTCTTTTTCTGCTATTTTAATGGAAAATTTTCTGGGAAAGAGATTAAGAGGGTTACTCGTGCCCTGTCAGCCCTGTGCGGTGTATGGCGAGCCACGGGAAACCGGCAGTACTGTGCAGAAGTAGGAAGCTCTCCCAGTGCTCGGCTTTGTTGTCCCCCTTTCTCCTGATGCAGGAGTGTGGACCCATCACAAGATGTCACCACGTGCTGTTGCGGAGCTCCACAGCTTCACCACCTGCTCCGCTGTGGACACGTGGCTTAGTTGCATTATGTATTTTAGGAGGAGAGGGTTTGGGGCAGTGCCCCACCAGTGCTGTCAGGGGACTCTGTGTGGCTGGTACCACCGTATAAAACTGTGCGTTGTGACTTGTTGCTGCGTGTTAGGTATTCAGCGTGGAGCAGTGTTGTCACTTTGTCACTTCGTCTCACATAACTCATGCCGCAGGCAAAGCTAGTGGGGAGGGAGAAGGGAACACAGATTCGCGTTTCAGCTGCTTTGCTAGGCAGCAGGAAAGGGAAACGGAGAGAACAAACCCATTTTCCTTTTTGTGGGTCACTTTTTAGAAACTGGAAAGCTCTACGCAGCACATTCATCCTCAAAATCAGCCTCCGGTTCCAAATCTGTTCAGGGCATTAATTATCTCAACATTGACAAGTGATAATTTGTGTCAGTGCTACCAAAGAAGTGAAGGGAGCATTGTTGTCAGTATGAAAACGTATTTTGGACACCAGTACTTAACGGATGAGAGGTGGATGCTCGCTGTGCAGGACACCCAGCATGGATAAGAGCACGTGCGGAGAAGGCACAAACGTCTCCTTGGCGTGATGCAAACTGCAGCTCCAGCCACATGAAGCTTTGCACGGCAGGAAGCATGGCGTACTGGGGTCTACAGGGAAAAGTACCACCCTGTTTATGCGGCAAAACACCTTCCCACAGCACCCCCGGGGCACAACATGCCACTGTCCCGCGTTGGACTGAGGTCAAGTAGATTTTCCGGGTGTCGGATAACTCCGCAGGGAGGACTGACAGCTTCCCGCGTGGTTCAGAGACCACCGTGCTGAGCAGCCCCCGCGTTCTGGTTGACAGCCGCACTTGGGACGTGGTTCTACTCCGTATAGCCAGCGTCCCATCCGGCCGCCGAAAGGCAGCGTTAAGCTCCTCGTTTCTGAGGGGGACCTGTTGCTGTGCTGGCTTGTGCCGTAGGAACGAGCAGGGGGTCTTGGCTGTAAGCACGCTCCCAGCTGGCTTCGGATGCTCATTTGCTATCGTTCTAGTTTCTCAGTTTGATGTTGCTTATCTCTTAGTTGTCTCGTTGTCATTCTGTAGGTGGTAGGAGATAGGATCTCCCTGCCAAGACGCTAGCACAGGCTGTGCTACAGCTATATATGGTGCTTTACGGAGAGAATGAAAGGATGGGCCTGCGCCCAAGGGTTGCCTGATGATGGTATGGCAGGAGGTCCCTGGAAAAGCTCTGCCTGTGCTACCTCAAATCCTGCTCCGTGCTTCTGGTCTCAGTGGGAATATCTCATGCTGAAATAGCTGTGTGCTTTCTTGGGGTCGTGGCTAGATTCAGCCTGAAGGTACTCCCAAAGGTGGGAGACAAGAATCTTCTTTTTACCATCCTCCCTGTGGCTTTCCCAACGAAGTATGAAGCTTTGTGTGATAAGCAGCAAACTTCTGTTCCTCAAGTGCTACTTATTTTCTGCTACGCTTCGCATGTTGTTGGGTTTTTTTCATTCTTTTGTGGTCTATGGTCTGCAGTGGATTTACAGCCAATTCATTTCAGCCTAGTATGTGGGAGTTTTGGAGGAGCTCAAATGTTGGGCTTTTCCTAAAGCTCCAGAAGCTGAAAAGGTATTTTTGGTAGGTGACTACCTAGCCCGGCCCGAGATTCCTAATACAGGCCTGTTTGGGGGCTTTTTTTAGAGCTTGTTTAGCGTCTTAGCATCTGTCTGTGAATTAGATAACCACAGAATCACAGAATGGTCTTTACTGATTTCTCCTATTCTCCTATTCATAACTCGGAACTGAGGCATCCTAAATCATTAGAGCCATGGTTTTCAGAAAGTCCCTGACGATGGACTGACTAAAACTCCGTCCCCCAGTGGTGGTGAGGATAACACAGGAACGCAGACGGGTACTACAGTACAGATACGCGTTTGTCAGATAGGTGCTGTGTATTCCAGCACCTCTCCACGCAGCCTTTCACTGGAGAGTTTTCTGTGAGGAGAAGAGTCTGAGTTCTGACTGCTTCTACTTTATCTCCTTTTGCAGGAAAAATCAGCCAAATGGGCAGGAAGGCCTCAAGAGGCAGGGATCAACCACGGGCAAAGCGCCTGTCCTGACACCTCAGGCCATCAAACACATATGGGTTCGCACAGCATTGATTGAGAAAGTGCTCGACAAGATTGTGCAGTATATTGTCGATAACTGCAGGTAAGGAGAGAATCGGAAGCGCTGGGACTCGTTGGACTGATGTGTTTAGGTATCTGCAACACGGGATTTCATCAGAAGTCTTCTGCAAACTTCTGCGATGCAGACTTCTGGTAAGAAGAAAACCAGTTGCACAGGCAGTTAGAAAAAAAACGTACTTTCATTCTGAATCATTGACAGTGTTTCAGACTTACGAAAAACATTAATAGCCATACAGCTTTCCAGAAATCAGCTAAAAAACTAACTTGAAGTATATTAGGTTCCCAAATTCTAGTGGGACCTATACCTTAGTGGAACAGAAATGTGTTCTAATAGGTCAGGAGTGCTTAATTCACTTACATTAGTTGAAAATAATCCTTTGCAACTTTAGGATGTCAGGGAAGAACATGTCCTTGTAGATGAAAGAAGGGGAGATGAGTTTAGAACAGGAGGAATTAATGACAAAACCTTAGGGCTCTGAAAACTGGTTCTTTGAATCATGTTTCCCTTTTAGAAAAGTCAAGCTTTGTGTAAGGTGAATCTTCCCTAGCAAAACTGGAGAAGAGCATCAGTGCTTTATGGATGTAATCCACAGGGACTCTTTAAGAGGAAAAGACAAATCCTTTCTATTCGATCATTGCTTCCTACTGTCCAGCATTAGCTTTGGTTTCCCAAGAGGCGGTTTTTAACTCTTACCCCTCCTACCCTCCCATAACTGATAAAGAAGAATTATGGGGTGCACTGGGGACAATTTCCCATAAGAAGAGAAAGACAGGAACTCTAAAGCTTGATGTGGTCCCAGAAAGGTACGTCTGTACCCACCGCTGTTGCAATTTGTTCACAGTGGTGCTCCTGTAATTCTGCACTGGGGGGACACATTCTTGGCTGTCCAAAGCCCCTGGGTCTGAACAAGGAAGAGAGCTAGGGCAGAGGAACTAATTTTCACTGTATTTTCCAAGTTTGCGTTACTGTTTTCCTTGTCATCGGCTTTATTTTCATGATCTATCTTGCCACTAAAAAGAAAGCAAATGGAAGAAAGGTTTTTGTGCTGTTCAGAGAAAACTGTTGCTCTGGGATATCTAATGCCAGTTTGTTTTAAGAGCTGCGTGCGGAAGAGACAGTGGGAGGGTTGGCTGTGTCCCAGAGACATAGTTAATGAAAGGATTTTAGTCCAGTGTATCACTGTGTCTGCTGATACATGGATACAAGGTTTTTTCTATTTTTTTTTTCCACATAATTCACCTGGAGGCATGTCGAGAGAGTTTGGTCTCAATTGTTCCATTACTGTGTATGGTAGATGTTCACCTTACTGCCTTCTCCGTCCGTCCACGTGAGTCAGGATCAGGTCCTTAATTGCAGGTGTGTGATTTTGAGAACCTGACTCAGGGAGTAAAACAAACCTCTTCATAAGGCTTGTTCTCATGCATTTTTGTGACAATACTGCTCAAATGCTCCATGTTTAAGTCCTTCAGCTCTTCTTCTGTTCTTGAGGAAGAGAAGGTGGTTTAGAGTTTGAGCCCCATCTAGTGGAAGAGACAGCAGAGGATAATGACAGTTCAGGAAATGTGGGTGTGTTGATTTTTTGGCTGTGTGGTTTTACAAGTCAGCTTTGCCTGCTGTGATGGGAAGACTTTGGGGTCATTGCAAGAGCTACTATTTGTAGTAGTTCATTGTTCTTGACAGTGTTTCAAGATTATTCTTCACAGATGGAGGAGATGTTTAAGAATGTGTGCATCTCTTGGTCTCTGTGGAAAACTGACAAAATTGCTTGCAGAGAGTTATTGTTTGTCTCCATATTGCATTAGTGCCCAAAGCCCCAAATCAAATATACTGGGTAAACACATTTAGCAAAAGCCAAGCTCTCCTGCCTCTCAAGAGCTCAGTTAAAAAATAGATGAGGCAGAATGAGCATACGGAGAGGAAGTGACTTGCCTGAGATTACACAGCTAATCAAGGGCAGAATATGGATCCGAAGTAGGAGGGGTGGTCATCTTGTTAAATATAGCAGTCTGGAGTGTAGGTTTATGGAACTGGTTGTTCTAGGCTCCTTTTGTGCTCCGTGGAGATCTAGTCAGTGTTGTTGATGCAGTTCAGGAAATTATCTAATTCTAAAGCAGATGTCTAAAATAGGCTAAACGGATTTCTCCATAGCTTTCTTACAATGTATTTTAATGATCTTTAGAAATAGTTCAGGACACACCATGTTGTAGAAGCCGCCTTTACCTGCAAACCCAGCACAAGTTTTCTTCTTTATGAGATCAGCAGATGAGCCAGGCAAGCTCCATTAGAGCTTTTAGAGGAGACGCATGCCTAGGGGATTTCTAGATAATCCCAGCAACTGCTTTTCCTCTACCTGTCAAGCTCAGGAAATATATGGGGTTTGGACCCCTTTGGTCCTGTCTCCGACTGTTTAGACACAGATTTCTTATCAGCCCATTGTGTGAGAGTGTGTTTGATAATCACAGCAGAATTTTGTTGCTGGAATTTTTGTGTTAGAACTGTAACTAAAACCAAGCTTTGAAAATGTGTTCTGCTCCAGTACATGCACAGCCCTCCAGACGCGCAGCCTAGATCCCGCTGCAGCCTTGGTTAAACTCTTACACTCTTAAGTCTTCCCTTTCATATAGGTAATTTAATTGTCTGAATTTGCTCTTGAAATGAGTGTTTGGCCTCAGTTCTTATTAAGTATGAAGTCTGACCTGGACTGTGAGTTCAGTAGTCAAGCTGCCCCCCGCGCACACACCGCACTCCCACTGGGCTCCAGGGGGACAGCAAAAGCTGAAGGAATTGTCGGGCTAACGGCAGCGTGTCGCCCTTCTCCGCCCTTCTCTCTTTTGCTTCCTTTGCCACACTTTCTGGTAAGCAGTAACATGTGATACTTTTAAAGTCAATGGACTCATGCTACTAGGAGGCATAAGAGCTTTTAAAAATAACAACCAGGTTTTAACTGGGCTCTAATCTTTTATTCCTAGTAAATACTATGAAAAAGAAGCTTTACTGGCAGATCCTGTTTGTGGCCCAATACTGGCTTCTCTTCTAGGTGAGTTCTTGCAAAGCTACTTCTTATGCTAAAGAAAATAAACTGTTTCTTAAAACATTTTGTATTATGACAGTGTTACAAAAGGTGATTTTTATCTCTAGCATGTAGATTCTGTTTATCTCTAGCATGTAGATTCTATTTATAATAGAAGATGTTGGTTTGTTGCGAACGAGACCAGGAGAGACCGGTCATCTGGTTTTATTATTAAATGTTCATTGGATCAGAGAACAAAATGGGAATGGCTTTTTACTGAATGCCTGCTAGCAGGCTGTAACTACTAATGCTGCTGTGGCAGCGTATTGTGTCCTACAGGAATATTTTTATACAGCCCTAGATCACAGACCTGATAGGTTGTTATATGTATTGTCTCTATTATGGGCTGATCCCACAGGTTCATTAAGGGGTCATTAAAATTCACTTGGCTTGAGAAGGAAATCTCACTTTCAGTACTTGGCCGGCAGGATAAGACTAAGTATGTTCCTCAACAGACTCAGAAGGTGTCTCTTTTGGGCTGTTTTCTTAGTTGGACCCTGTGCTCTGGAGTACACCAAGCTGAAAACAGCAGATCACTATTGGACAGACCCTTCAGCAGATGAACTTGTTCAGCGACACCGGATTCACGGCGTACACGGCCGCCAAGACTCTCCTTCGAAGCGCCCAGCCCTGGGAGTAGGTATTTACTGTGTAGCTATTTCTGAGTTAAGGCACAGGTTGATAATAAAAACAACCCCAGGAGGGAGAGATCGGATTCTAGAACAACCTTTCTGTAATGGAGCCTTTATCACAGATTAGAAATCCATTTGCACCCAAATGTCCTCTATCCGTATGTAGAGAAGTTTGAGATCCAGGACTAAATTCTGTGGCTTTTGACGCTTGTGATCTGACCAGGAGTTCACAAGAAATTATGAGCTGCCTTGGTCAGGGGTGAGCAAGCGTCCAGGGCATTTCCCTGCAAGGTCTCCTGGCTCCAGAAGAAGTTCCACTCTACAGAGATTGGTCTAAATGGAACTGTTGCTGTTTTATTGACCCGTTGGTACAGTCATTCCTGTCCTACCTGATCTGCCTTGACTCTGTGCGTGTGCTAGATCCGGAAACGGCATTCAAGTGGGAGCACGTCAGAAGATCGCTTTGCTGCTTCGGCAAGAGAGTATGTGGAGTCTTTGCACCAGAATTCCCGAACACACCTTTTGTATGGGAAAAACAACGTCTTAGTGCAGCCGGTGAGTGCTTTCGGTTTTGGGCCAATACACACAGCTGCTGCCTGGCTGTGATTTGAGAAGTCAGTAGTATCGGTACGGATGTAACTTCGGCTTGTCAAGTACTCGCTTAATGTCTTGTCCTCCGGACAGTGCTGCCTTCCCACTTGACTCTATTATGCTGAGGTAGATTAAGACGTGACAAATGCTTTCACTGCCTGACCAGTGTGAACTGGGAAGGGAGCCTAGAGGTAGGAACAAACACACTGGACTGTATTTCATACACCCGGTGACTGTACTGTGGTTTTTCCCTCTCTTTCTGATAGCAACATTAAATATCAATACTTTTGGTGTTAAGGTTTCCCTGAGCCGTTCCTAGATAACGCACTGCTCTGGAACTTGTGGGGCATGGGAAGACTGGAGCATGACAATTACAGTCGTGCACTTGAGTCACCTGGACTGTCTCTTTGTTGCTTCTGTGAACAGAAAGATGACTTGGAGGCAATTCCTGGGTATCTCTCCCTTCATCAGTCAGCAGATAGTTTGACATTAAAATGGACTCCAAATCAGCTGATGAATGGAACCCTTGGAGATTCAGAGCTGGAGAAAAGGTAGTCATTGCATTCAGGAAAAGATCGGAAGCATTCCTGGTGTTTATTTCGTGTGTATTTGGCAATATGACATAAGTGTAACAAGGCTGATTTAACTGAAGGGCTTCTGAATAGTGCAGAAGTGGAGGTGTCAGACAGCCTGGGTTCTGTTCCTGTTTTGCTACAGATTAAACAACTTTCCAAAGGTCCTGTAATGCACTTGGATATGAGGCCTTTTCAAAAGGAAAACAAAAGCCTGCTTTTCCAGGTGTTTGGGAGAAAAGGCTCAACGCTACCTTCCATCTTTACACTGCTAGTACCTCCCTTCAGAGGGTCACAAATCCCTTGGCAAGCTTTGGCTAATTTCAGCCTCAAAAGAGAGACCTGCAATGTCATTGTCGTGCGGTAGTTACTCATCTAACCCGGCATTCTGCTTCAGTAGAAAGACAGGTAAAGTCTTGATCCAGGCAGGTATGCCTCCTCCGGGAGTGCTTCCTTCAGCCCCAGAACAGTGCTCTCAAATGCTTATTCCACAGTATTCTTTTTCTAAAACTTCAAGCATATTTTTCAATAGAACATTACTGACGCCCTCTCCCCTTGCTGTTATTGCTCAGCTCTGTCGAGGTTGTTCTCAGAAGGGTTCGGAGCTGTTT
This sequence comes from Anarhynchus alexandrinus, assembly GCA_008711295.1. Classification (NCBI taxonomy): domain Eukaryota; kingdom Metazoa; phylum Chordata; class Aves; order Charadriiformes; family Charadriidae; genus Anarhynchus; species Anarhynchus alexandrinus. The sequence continues at coordinate 20,036 of VUYV01000897.1, read as the reverse complement.
CCAGTGTTTAATCTGTAAGCTTGAGCCCCGATGGATTTACATGCTGCTGCCCATGAATCACATGTGCAAGACGGAACTGAACCCGGCTGTCCTCAAACCCCCCACAAGACCTTCATGAAGTCTGTGCCCCGGGGATTTTAATCTTAGCCAGGGCATTGTGTAACCTGGTGTGGGGGAGTGGGGGTGAAGGGGGAGACGGGGATGATGAAAAGGCTGATGCCAGATGGATCCATGGTGGAGAGTTTTTGCTTTTTACTTGACTATTAATTTACCTGAATTGACCCAATTTAATAAGCAGTTATTAACTTAGGAGAGTCTTTTTATTGGGTGCTTGGAATCACAAGCACTCCTGAATATGGAAAAAAAAAATGTTTCCTGCACTTTTTCCTTCCCTTTTAGTGTTTACTGGGACTACGCGTTAATAGTGCCACTCAGCCAGATCGTCTGCATTCACTGCCATCAGCAACGTAAGCATAAACCTTCTTCTCTTGGGGGCGCTCCCAGAGCCCCTTTCTGCCGGGTGAATGTTAATGCTGCTAATGCTGCTGCCGTTTTATATGGTGCCTGTTAGGGGGTTATTGCAAAAGGAGGCAAACCATTTTTCTTCTTCAGATGTCTTCACTGAAAGGCCCGGTAAGAACTCCTCTGTCTAGCGCTGCTCCAGTTGTCAGCTGCTTTCTGTGTGCTTTGTTTTTTCTCTGTACTTTGGTTTTTCTGAGGATCTGTGCAGGACAGCACTTAGGGGAGACTGCCAGCAGCAGGTATTAAACATAGAAGCTTTGGCTTTATAAGCACAGGTCTCCATCCACTGACATTACAAAAAAGGAGAGTGGGGAAATAGAGCAGGTCTGTCAGCCACATCTATAGGGGGATCATCACCCTGTAGAAAGGGAGTGTGCGTAACCAGAGCCACCCCCTGTCACCCTCTGACCATCCAGTTCTCGGTAGCCCGTTCTGCTCAATGTCGGGAGAGGAATCTGGGACAAAACATCTCTCCCGCTGCTTTCCTTACCACAAGCCTGAAGTCAAAATCACAGAGCGATGACAAAGAGCATTTAGAAATGTTATTTGGAGTCAGATTTGAGTTACAGTTGGACTAAAGGACCTTCTGAACTAAGAGCGTGTTTTAGAAGACAGTTTATGTATATTGCTTTAAAATACATAAGCAGGAGAGCCACCTGAATGATTGCTTTTCCTCCCTCAGTGTCATTAACACTTCTAACTAGTTATGGATGTGCGGGGACGAGTGTTAAAATCTAGAATCCTAGCTGGTAGAGGATGACAGTTGCAACGTTAGTTCAGAGCCGTTTGCCTCCCGGTGTTCAGCTTCCCCGGGACACTTTGTGCCTGTCCCGTGTTTCACTGACCGGTCGGAGGCATCGCCACTCTGCTTTGTGGCAGTTCTGTAGGAAAAGGGGAATTAAATGACAGACGTGAAACATGACAGCCTTTGTTGTTCTTCACTGAGAAAGCTGTTTCAGTATCAGGTGCCAGGCATACGTGTACACAACATGATTTTTGTTGTTTGCACAAGATGACATACGCTTGGCGGTCACACAGCCTGCAACCTGCACAGCCACGCTGCGGAGCATCCTGCTCTTGGAGACCCCCCTTCACCCCGGAGGCTCCAGATGCCTCATTCATTCCGTTTTGGAAAAGAAAATTAAGAACCTACTTCGCTTATATTCTTTGGAAAATTGTACAGAAGCAAATTATTATGCTTAAAAGAGTATCTGGAGCCCAGGGTGGTTTTCCTTATTTGTGCTAAATTTCTAGTGGCAGTGAAGATAGATGGGAAGAATGTACAACAGGGAATGTGACTTGCTAATTCTCACAAGAATAAAGCTGACAGCCTCTGGTTGTATCCACTAGGTCGGTTTTCATTCCAAATCGTGTGTCCTTTGTCAAGTTTTGTCATACACTGGGGACTTAGTTTAGTTATTCCTTTATTATTTATTAAAATGGTGTTCAGAATCACTTTAAATGTTTCTGCATGTCACGGTTTGCTTGTATCTTCAGCTTCTTTAGGACTAAAGGACTGAGATCATCCCTAGATCGCATTGTGACTTACAGAGGTTTATTTATCTACTTCGTGATGATCACACATAAAATTTTCTTAGAGGGTAAGGGCAAAAAATAGAGGTTCCGATGTAACAGTGTGGACTCCCCTTGTCCTCCTTTGCAGCAGAAAGCAGATGGACATTAGTCTTGGTGAGTCAGGATGGAACTCAGAGACCTCCGCTGCACTTTCCCCAAGGGGGTCACCTCCTCGCGTTTCTTTCCTGTCTGGAAAATGGTCTTCTGCCTCGTGGTCAGCTGGAACCACCACTTTGGTCCCAGCAGGGCAAGGTACTGCCTTTTCTGATGAGCTGCTTGTAGCAGGTGGGGCTGATCTTAATGTCTTTGTTCAACCAGCATCCCGCTCCACAGAGCCTGGGCATTGATTTCCAGCTGCTGTATAGGAAAATGGGAGGCAAAATAACTCCATTCAGTCCAATTTGATACTTATACAGATAGTCTATAAAAATTGTTCATACCTTCATTGCCCCATTGAGCAATGAACTGGAATCTGCTATTGTTCCAAAATATGAACCCAAACGACAGGGACTGAGACTCAAATGGACTGGGACACACTTGCTGTCAGCAGCTTGGATTATTGAAGAAGCTGGTGCCCAACTCCCACAGATTACAAGAAAAAGATGTAGTTTAAGTACACAGAAAAGTTGCGTTAAGTATCCCTAAACCACCTGCTATATAAGATTCTACTGTTGTTTTCTCCCTCACCTCTTCCCAGCATTGGAAGTTTAGTTTTAAGATGCCAAAGGTCTGAAGTACTTAGTTTGTTGTGCTCTGTTAGTCATTCACAGCTGAATGTATGGAATCATTATTTTCTCTAGGGTAAGGTATTTCCAAAGCTTCGAAAACGGAACAGCCACAAATCAGTGGATGTAGAGGAAATGCCATCTGAGGACACTTCTACAGACTACGTGTTCAGAATTATCTATCCAGGACACAAGCATGATAACAGTAAGTGCCTTTGTTCTGCTTTGTTAAAAAAAATACCAACCAAAACAAACAAACAAAAAAAACCCAACCCAAACCAAAAACCTTGAAGTAATATCCTGGGAAGTAACTGCAGGTCAGAGACAAGCCAGGTTTTTTGGGGGGAAAAAACCACCCTATCACAAAATTTCATTGTGTGTTAATTGTGATCAACAGGTACAGCTTACTGTAGGTTTCCTTAATGCAGTGATACTTGTTATGTTAGTGGAAATGGAGTTGAGGTGGGGAATCTTATTTACATTTACTCTGTGTTTTGCAGAGGAAGTTTTCAAAATACTCCCCTGGGCTTGTAAACCGAGACTAAAAGTACAAAGATTGCTTGACTAGGCAAGAGCAGTTTTGCTCCTGAAGTGAGGATATTTTTACTGGCCACACTGCTTGTTTATAATGTTATTATTAAAAAAAACACCATAAACGCAACTCTTAAAGTACCCCAAGAACTCCCTGGGCTAAGTTTTCCTGGCTTGGAACCAAGAACTTAACAGTGGATAAATAAAGGCCCTTCCAAGGAAGCTAAATGAATTCCCAAGCACCAAACCACCTCATGTCATCAGTGAATACAAATTCCTTACATGCAAGAAGGCATTTGAGGTAGTTCTCAAACAGCATGTTCGGTTTTATTCCCCTTGGCAAAGAAGCAAGAATGTCCCAGGAAGATCAGACCCTAAAGTTTACAGGGGATTTGGATTTGCTGCTCATATTGGGACTTACTGCAGCTGAAAAAGCAGAAATCTCAACTGAACCCTCCTTACCCCAGGGACTGAACCATGGTGGCCATGCTTTACTAGGGCTTCTGGATGCGCACAGGTAAGTTCATGCACACACCAGCAAAAGCATGTTCTGCCTTTGCCTGAATCAAGGGGACTGCAGATTCCGTGGGCGCATTCAGCACAGACCTGCCTGTTGAGCGCAAGGCAGAGCGAGCCGGCGCCTGCCTCGGGCTTCCTTCGGAGGTCTGTACCCTGCGTGTCTGCGGTGCGGACAGAGCAGAATGTTTGCTGTCCAGGTGCATCTGGCACAGGTTTCAGAGTGGAAAAGAGGCCACAGCATTGATAAGGGCACGGTGAAGGACAGAAGCTAGCTGGAGCCTAGAATTCCCGTGGAGTTTTGCTAAAAAGCATCCTCGCCTCCTGCAGGCTGGCACTGGGACCTTTCTCCATTGCCGCGATGTGACACGTGTGCTCGGGGAACACAGCCTGTGCACAGTCAAAAGCTGGCCTGCGTTTGGTGGAGCATGCTTTTTTTCTGCAAGAAACTCATTTTTCATAGCCATTTACAGGAGCTTGTGCCTTCAAGAAGAGGGCAGGGTTCAAGTCCTTTGTCTTTGCTGAACATGTCCTTTTGAGCTTTCCCGCAGAATCGAGTTCTCTCTTCTTATGCTCCTCTTTCACTATTTTCTTTGAGCAGTAACTATTAACTACCACCACTTAGCTGCCAGCCGCTCTGCCTCTGTTGACGATGATGAGGAGGAGGAAGATAAGCTACACGCAATGCTATCAATGATCTGCTCTCGGAACCTCACAGCTCCTAATAGGATGAAAGGTTTTTATCCTCCTCCCCCTGTGTCCCAGAGCTCTATTGCAGCTCGTTCCACTGATGCGTACAACAGTGTTGGCATTATTACAGGGAAAAACATTTTGCTCACGCCACGAGATCTGGAGATTAAGTTGACCGTGCAGAGAGGCTGGGAATACGCTCACAACCTGTGGGAAGCGGAAACAACAGCATCTTCCCTCTCCTCTGAGCGTGTGTGCTGCTGAACAGACAAACCTTCTCCCCTTCTGGAGGCTTCCTGGCCCCCCTTCATAAAAGCTGGGTACTAGAGCGTGTTCTCGCAAGGGAAGGAGGCAGTGTAACAGGTCTTTGTAGTCTCCCTCGGCGAGTTAGTTGTGTACAGCGTGACAGACTGGGGAGGGCAGCCTTGCATAGGAAGGATCAGAGGTGAACCATTACAGCAGTGGTAGCGATGTGCTGGGCAAAGTCAGAAATGGAGTGTGCCTGTGTAGACAGAATAGGGCAGAAGTGTGGTGAGTTACAATTTCAGCCCAGGGATGGTGCGAGTATGCGCGCTCCCTGCCCTGGTTTGAGGTAAAGCAGAACCCCACGCTTTGGATACCTCCAGAAGGGAGCAGGAGCATGCAGAGAAGATTGGATGGAGATGCAATGCCTTTCTGGGGTCGTGTTCTTTTGTTCCACTTCTTGCATTCATAGGCTTAGGGGGGGTTCACATCATCAGCTGCAAGACTCTCCACCCTCCAAAAATCTGTCATCTAATTCTTTTCCTAAAGCAGTTCATAACAGATGTATTAAGTTGGTATTCTCAAGAAGCGTATGTCTTAGCAGACATTCAGGATGTAGTAGCGTAGGTCCGGAGACCGAGACGTCCTTGCTCCCTCAAAGGAGGAAGCTGAACGGTGTACAAAATAATCCATTCCCCAGGCCAAACCCCTCCCGCACAGCGTGGATTCTAAGGCTCGCAGTTGTCCAGAAGACGGGCAGGTGCTGTCGAGGCCTCCCCGCTAGTTCATGTGGTATCTCTTCCCCCCCGGGCTCACCAGTTACTGCACAGCTTCAGTACCGCCCGGCTTCTGGCCTTGGTACCTCTTGAGTGCATGTGCCAAACCTGGCATGCTCCTGTTCCAATCAAAACAACAGCCTCCGCCTCTTCCCAGGGACTGGAGTGTATCAGCAAGAACAGAATCGGCTCTGTTATCGGGCCGTAAAGTAGCTGTCAGAAGTTTGACATCTGCAGAGGAAGTAGGAAGGAGAGCAACTGCTCACGAGTTTGGCTCTTGTCTGTATTTTTCATTCATTGCATTAGCACAAACGTGCTTTTTCTGTATTTCTGTTTCCTAAGAAAAACACAATGTGTCTTGGCTCCAGATAAGACGCTCATACCTTTAAATAGCGGAGCAGTGATTGTGGTTCCAAATGGGTGTTAGCCCTGGTCTGGTGGGACTGACTGTAGGAGACAATAATTGCGCTGCGTCTCTGCGTGGTGCTTAAGCTCGGTTTAGGTTGGACATGAACATGTGTCCAAGGAGACCCTCCTCGTGTCTTGTAGGCTGCCCACACACTCATCCCAAGGCAGTGGCCCCCACAAACTGTTAAAGCCCAGCCCAAGTTAATAAAGAGTTCTTGGGCAGTATGGATGGAAAGAAACTCCAAAAATACTGTGTTCCCCTTGAAAAAAGATACTGTTTTAGGAAGTTTCTGTGTATCTTAACTGATCGGTCTGGATATGGGTGATAATGGAAAGGAAGGTCTAACACTGCCACATACGCAGGTTAAGAGGCTGAAGCTGTGATCTAAAGCATAAGAAACACAATTTAGTCTTTAGTCAGGTGATGGAAATTTTAAGTTATCCCACCAGAACAGCTGTCAGATACCTGTTTTTGCTTATTTAATCTTGAAAGTGATGGTAGAGTGAGGAATATGTCTGCTGTTTGCGTAGTGATTCCTGCTGAACTAGACTGGACTGGCCGTTGTCTCTCCAGCAGCATCCCTTTTCAATAATGACAGCACTGTTGTAGAGGTTTGCGAGCCATCTGCTTTTACATTTTGCAACGTGCTCGACTTTTGCATGTAGCTGAAGTTACAGATAACACCACTACAATTAAATAAAAGATGCTGTTCACTCTAATTCTTCACTAATTCAGGTACCTTTCATCTGAATCTTTAGGTTCTGTGGGGTTCTTTCCTTGTTTCTCTAAAAAATAAAATAAAAAATTAAAACTGAAAAACCCACTTTTCTTGTCTGTAGAGGGGAGGCAAAAAATAATGATCTAAAAATGTTTGTCCAGTTGTTTTTATTTGAACCCAATTAGAAGCTGCAATAAATACTGGGTCATTCAGCTCCTTCCTGAAGAATTAAGGTGAAGAGCATTTTTGCATCACACTTTGTTTTGTGAAATGAAATACACGTGACTGCTTCCGCATGAGCCTGTGCTTCTTCTGTTAACAAATGTTTTTACTCCACTCCTTCCTCACCTTTGCCCACTTTCTAATAGGCACTACTAAAACGCTTTATGCTGCCTTGATTTAAAATGCATGAGATGGTTTGGAATTGCCCCTATCACCACCCAACAAATGTATGTTTTAAAAGCACGGCCCAGGGGACTGGATTTTGCTTACAAATGTTAATTTAGTGACATACAGTATTATGGCATTTGCCTTAATTTTAATCACGGGTGAGCTGAAAGGCCAGTTATTTATTATAAAACAAAAAACCCACGAGCTCAAGTGCCAGCTGGGAAGGTCGAAGAGCTGAAGCGAAGCTTTCTGGAGGCAACTGGTGGTTTTTGGAGGTTGCCTTCCAGAAGGCGGTTAAAAAGGCAAATAGATTTGGTGGAGCAGGGATGACTCGAGAAGCCGCACTGTGCTGTTGGATCACATTTTCCTGCAGAGTATCCTACTTCTATAAACACAGTGTTGACATTAGTAGGACCTGAACTATCCTTCTGCGCTAAATATTTCAGGATCTGGTTCTGAGGGGAAAAGAAGCATCTTCTGAAAATAACTGAACCAGTTTGTCTTAATTTCTTTTACGCTCAAACTTTCACTCTAGCTGGACTAGCAGTTACGTGGCTGATTCCAGGAACTGCAAAATGAAATTCTGAGACCTGAATTAAATAGGAGGTCAGGTTAGATGATCTCTTCTGGCCATAACTAACATTACCGTAGCATCACGCAAGAACCGGTTTTAGCTGTCACTGCGGCGCCCTTTTCTCTATTTTCTTGAAACACAAACTGGGATGTGCATGGGCAAGAAAGGGGGAAATGGTGAAGGGATTTGACTTCACGGGAAGTGGCCGCGCGCAGCATGCAGCTGGTTCAGATGTGCCCAGAGCAGTATTTCTGAGGTCACGTCACTAGGATGGTGCTGTCCCCTTTTTGGAATCCAGGCTGAGAGCCTGCTGAGAAGTAAAGCATGGTGCCGGCAGGATGCACAGAAGGAAGAGAGGGAAAGAAGAAAGAAGGTTGATGGCCTGCTGTTTTGTTTGTTTTCTTCCCTAGACGCCAGCGAAATGATAGAGATGCAAGGCTTCGGGGCAAACTTGCTCTCGTGGCAGCTGGAGCACTGCAGCCAAGGCTCCTCCTGTGTCTCCTGTTCAACGGGCAGCTCTCCCTACGATGTTCCCAGCTGTTGCAACTGCATCCATGACAGGTGAGCAGGTTGTGCAGAGCTTCCCTGCGAGACTTCGTGCATGCCCCAGTTAAAAGCAAGAATGTTTTACTGGTTGCAGCACCAGAGACGGAGAGTAACATTTTTCAAGTAGTTTCTAACATAAAAAGATGGAGTTATACAGCAAGAAACTTAGTTTATTAAAACTGACCTATTAAACTGCTCAGAAGTCACATTTTGATAGAAAAATTGCACCTAGTTCTTTTGTCTAGTTTAATGTAATTCAGCTCTGGAAGCGTTTTCTTTAACAACTCATTAACAATTACAATGAAGGGCAACAATTCGTCTCATTTGACGAGGACCTTTACCATGCACCTGCAGCAGTTGTAGCTAAACGTGCCGGGTGAGTTTGGTTTGGGTCAAAATGCTGCTGGGGAAAATGCTTTAAAAAGTCTAATTTGTCATACTGTTGTCCTTTAGCTAAATAAATCTGGGTGCAGAGAAGGAACTGCTATGTGTAGGTCACAGGGGTCAGCATACAGTTCACAATGATCTCTGTCCTCGTCACCTGTCATGCTCCTGTTAACGTGTCTCCGCAGAACTCCGTTAAAGATGCTGTGTGAAAGCATGAAGAGGCAAATAGTTTCCAGAGCCTTTTATGGATGTAAGTGAAGCTTCTGATATCCAGCCCTGTGCTGTCTGTGTGCTTATCTAAAAAACATGCGATGTTCGTTTTAGAAAGCAGTCTAAACCCAAATTTTTTGTTGCGAGTCAGATCACCTCAGGGCAGTAGGGTGGATGTGGCTCAAGTCTCGGAGCTTCCGAATCCCGTTATTTGTGGGGTTTGCATGTGGCAGTGGGCGAACTGATGCTTAGTGAAGACGGAATGTAGTTTTACATCGCGGTGTGATCCTCTACTTGGATTTTACTTGTCTGTGTAAGATTTGTGTAAGGGATTTGTGTAAGATTTGTGTAAGATCTGTGTAAGGGAGTTGGACTAGATGATCTCTAGAGGTCCCTTCCAACTCTGAAAATTCTGTGATTCTGTGATTTACGTAATCTCTGGCTCAGTTGCAATTCTGCATTCTTACACAGTGTGACGCCAGTTTAGTTCATACGGGATTATTAGTGGCAGGTTTTAAAACGTCACAGCTTCATCCTCAAAAAGGGGCTGCTGACGTGATGTAGATGGCTCATTCGTGAAAGCTCACCGCCTGCCCCACCGCAGGGCTGGCCTACTGCCGCCACCTGTCAACGGTGCGGACGCACCTCTCTGCCCTCGTCAACCACACTATCGTCCCCCCTGACAAACCGTCCAGCGCTGCCGGAGGCCTGACTAAGGAGGTCTGGAGCAAGTATCAGAAGGACAAGAAGGTACGTAACGGAATACCTTTGTGATCGTTATGCCAGCTGAGCGTGCTGCCCCTTAGAATGGACCCCAGGAAGTATTAAAGTTGTTTTCGAGTCTTCACAGGATCCATCTTTCTATTGAGAGTGAGTCGATTCTTACAATGTCTTTAATCCTTCGCCTCTCTGATGATGGCAAAGATATCAATTAATATCAAAGCAACTGATCTTATGATGACTCTGGTCTATTAAAAGTTAGATTATTTTCATGGGAGGCATGACAACTTACATGAGACTGGATTTGAGCTTGGGGCCTAAAGGCTTGCATCAAGTTGCAAAATTTATTCAGTGCTGTGTGTGCATTTCACTGTCTTTATACTTGGTATTAAGTGCATGCCTGATATTACCTTCAATACCCCTTCTCCCGACTGCTGTAGAACTACAAGGAACTGGAATTACTAAGAAGAGTTTACTACGGCGGGGTGCAGCATGAGATTCGAAAGGAAGTATGGCCATTCTTGTTAGGTCACTATAAATTCGGCATGGCCAAAAAGGAAATGGACCAGGTAAGCACAGCTTTCCGGGGATCTGAACCACGTTTGCAGAATAGGTTTTGTTTTCTGAATAGTAAGTGCTAGTCTTCATTACTGTTTAATATTCCTCGGGGAAAAATGCTACTGAAAACAGGAGTGACGCATGTTAGTAGAGGGATTATGATATCATGTTATCATGTCTGAAAATCACTGAAAGGGTGTTCTTTATTGAAGTGAGGAAACCTGTGCCTGTGACATGCACTTGCCCTGAGCAAATCCTGTTTTCACAGATTTGTCACTTATGAAATGGAGAGACATTGACATTTGGGTAGTAATTTGTGTCATTCCTCTCTTAAATGGTGTGTTAGCTGAGTTATACTTCAAAACGCTCTTTGAAATAACAACTTTATCTGCATGATACTGCATCTGCATGTGCGGACGTCTGTTGGAGCTGTGAACAGCCCAGATGTACCTTCTGAAGCGCACTTGGAGTTACTGTCTAGAGGCTAAAAATACCCAGAGGAAGGATTGGTTTGTAAGTTCATTATGCTTTTGCTAGACTGAAATAAGGTGTGCCTCTGTAAGACACAGGGTGCAATTTCAGGTGAAACATTATTCCTCTTAATATCCCCCATGCTGCCGCTAACACTGATCCGTGAATAATTGCCCGGGTTATGTCACAGCCTTATTTCGCAGTCTGGAACTTGGCATTAAGCATACAGTTTCCATTAATGAAACCACAATTTGCCCATCTCTTAGTTATACTATCTCCCTTTGCTAATCTGTTTATAGCAATACCAACTTTTTACTTTGCTGAGCGCTTCATTTGTTGTGATTACCGGGCAGGTGCCTTGGTAACGAACCAGGCTGGGGACAGACAGACAGAGCTGGGCAAAATGGCAGACGGGCACTCAGCTACACTGACTGAACAGAAACTGGAAGCGGTCCCAAGCCAGAGTGCCGAGAAAAGCACAGCCATGCTCCAGTTCCGTACTCTGTGCTTGCTGTGCGTGTCTGCTAGGCTACACCCCCTCCCCCAATCAGCGGAGCTGCTGTTAGGAATGCCGCGTGGCATTTTCATTGCAGTACGGAGCCAAAGCCAACATACCCTCAGGGCAGGGTCCTACACAGGCAGCTGTAGAGCTGATTCATGTGCAGAGCAAGAACCTAAGCGTAGGCCTACTGCGATGAGCAGATGGGGTAGAGCCACCGTCGGGAAGGTCTCCTGCTGTCCTGCTAATGTGTCGTGGGAGCACCCGTCTGCCATCGCACACCCCAGCACTGCCGCTAGTCGCACTCCGGGACGGCTGAGGAAAGGGATGTTCTCCTTCGCAGAGCCACAGGGCTACAGTAGGACACTGCCCTGTGGGTAAGGACTGGATTTGGATGTTGGTAAAACATTGCTTTTAACTGATGTTAAGAATCACCCACGTTTCCTGAACTCTCTAGAACAGTAATGAGGTTTGCCCTGGAATATAATTAACACATTAATCTGCTTTTCTGTTAGTGTTATTACCAGGGAGGTGGCACTCATGCAGTAGCTGATCCTGTTCTGGATTAAACGGATAAGAAGTGGTTTATATATCAAAACATTTGACGTTTGCTAACTCCCAATTATTTTATATTCCAAGGGATAGTTTATATCCCCGTGAGCACCTGCAGATCAGAAGGGCGGCCCGACCTCGAGCCTTGCAATGGAAAAATCAGCTGTCTTGCGAACAGTGGGCACTTTATAAGCAGCATTCTTCTTACTAAAAATTGCTACAGCAATTTGCCTTGGTTTTCCTCACACTAATCTTTATAAACCAGTTCTGAACACAGATGGAGAAACAGACCCCTTAACTGTCCAAACTGGGTCACAATCCAGATTCTTCACCCTGAATCCAGTCATCTTTGGAGGTATTTATTTTTAGATTTTCCAGCTATAGTGTGTACATCAAGAATGTTCTGCTGAGCACTGCTGAGGCACATTCCTGCCCTCCCATGACATCAGCATCAGAAGAAGATGAAGTACCTCAGAAACCACCGAGGGCAGTAAGTCCTCCTGGTTGCCTTATCTCCTGCAGGCCAGGCAGACTGCCTCAGAAGAGAAGCAAATCCAGATACACAGCCAGGCTGATCCGCTGCCGTAGTCCTGCTGGAGAGTACGTCTGTTCTACAAGGAGACTTGTTCAATCACCCCTTTTTTGCATACAGCACAAGTTTAAAAAAGAAGTCCTCCTAGAGCGCCACGTGGACGGGTTCCTTAACTCCTATTGTCTTGGTGAAAAACGGAGGGCCCTTCCAAACACTTCCATGCATTAGGCTAAATTGCAGCACTTCTACATGCAGGGTGAATTTATTACATTTGCATTTGATGCTCCATTTGTTGTTTTTTTTTTTTTTTGACCTCAGATTTTTCAAGAAATACAGGATATTGGAAGTTTCTTGCATAGACCATGTTTTGCTGTCTGTTCTCCAGAGGTATATGAACCATCAGGTTTATGATCCATGTGTAGAAATAGAAGGTGTGTCTGGAACTGAAAAAAGGAGCCAAATACTTAAGTTTTTAGAGTGGGAAATCTGGAGCCACAGCTCATGGATTCTAGTCCCAGCTTTAAAGGGCACATGCATGTATACCATAAGAGATTTGGCAAGAAGAGATAAATACTGAAGTCCATTTGTACAACAGGAATTATAGTAAATTCATAAAGATATGTTGCAAGGTATAAAATATCTGATCTGCAGAATGCACACTCTTGTAAGAAATTTTTTTCCCTGAGTTTGTACCATACTAATGCGGGGGTGCTCCAAACCTTATCTGGAATGCTAATGGGCTACTCAACACCAGTAGGAAATAACAGTAATAGCCAACTCCTCAAAGAAATGTGCTGTTGGAGTCTAAAGCTCACCATTGAACGCAGGAGTCTGTTAAATGAATGACATGAAAACAGTCGTAACATTTGCACATATAGGAAACGTACCGTGTCCCTAACTGAAGTCATCGCAGGTGATATATCATCTTTGCCTTCTGATGATATTTTTGCAGTCATCCATCAGTCTCTGGGGCACTCCCAAACGTGGCTGTCCTCCAGCCTTCCACTAACTGCTGTATTTTATGATTTATGACTCGACAGCTACCTCAAGTGACAAATAGCCTGCAGCTCTTAGCATGAACGCTCTGGTAGCGACTCCAGCCAGCAGAGTCCAGAGCCTGAAGCCAACTCACAATTGTGGTTTCTCTTCATCTCTTGACAAGTGACAGAGTAGTAAAATTACTACATGTCCCTTAATAGCTCAAGGGGCGTTTTTGTGTCTGTCTTTCAACAGAGGCAGCCAGCAGTGGCAAAAATCTGTTTTATTACTATGGGAACCAGAGTGGCTGGATCTGGCCATGCGCAGTGCAACCGCAAGAGTGGGCTGTGTGAGCTGCGATTGCTACTGTCCAGAGTCTCTTCCAGCATCTAACTCCGTACAGGCTGATGTCTGTACACCCGTGACCTGGATTCATTGCAAGGGCTATGTTAAAGTTGGAGTAGAGAAGGAATCAGGAAGGAGGTGTAATGAAATTTGGAATAATCCCATTAGAGGCAGCAATTGCTCCATCAGATTGCATCTGACTTCTATGTGAGGTTTCACATGAACGCCAGTGACATCTGTTGTTCTTTCCTGAACAATGTTGAAGTGCTGTTGATAGCGTATACACACGCTTTTCTGGCACCTGCACTGATAGTTTACTCCCTGCAGTAAATACGCAGTATCTCACTGCTCCAGTCATTGTGCTTTCCCTTCACAGTGATGTGTGCTCCAGCAAGAGGGCTTCAGGGTCCTTCAGGCTTTGGGTTTGAGACGTTACACTTGCTCTAGACCTCCCTCTCCTGGCTTTCACTCATTTTAATGCTATCTTTCAAGGAGGACCAACGTTTCAGGATCTGTCTGTCCGTCTGTCTGCAGGTGGATGAAGACATTGCTCTCCGGTATCAGAAGGTCATGGCCGAGTGGAAGGCCTGTGAGGTCATTGTAAAGCAGCGAGAGAAAGAATCGCATTCTGCCACGCTGGCAAAGTTCTCGTCGGGCAGCAGCATTGACAGCCACGTCCAGCGACTGATTCACAGGGACTCCACCATCAGCAACGATGTAGGTACTCCCTTCCCGTCCACCCATGCGGTGCAGGCAGCGCGGGAGGCTTGGCATTTGCAGAGGTACAGCCCAGGGAAGCAGAGACTTAGGTTAGCACAGCTCCGTCAGTCTGGAGCTACTTGAAGCTGCAGTGCCTCCATAATAGAGCTCAGAGCGGGTCTGTATTTTGGGTAGTCTGTAGCTCTTCTTAAGCAGGACCTGCCTAAGGGGCTTTAAGGTTCACCTGCTGTAGAAGGTCTTCTCTCAGTAGAGGAATAGCTTTCTAGATCTCCTACTTGTGGGCCCTTTTTTATTTATTTATTCAAATCCAGCATAGAGCAAAAGATCGCTCGTATTAAAGCATATCTTTGATTCTGTCATGTCCCCGATTGATGGGTTGGGTTTTTTTTTGGGAGAGGGGATTTTATTTTGGGAGAGGGGATCTTTGTAAATCTAAGGTAAGATGCTAAGCAGTAGAAAGGCAGACTGAATTAACCTTCCTGTAGCTTGAATAACTAAGAAAGAGGTTTCTTTTCACATTGTTGGACAAGGAGTGATGGCAATTGTGTACCCAAAGCGTCTCTGGGCATCCATTACTTATGCAGACTTCAAACAGTTAGCTAACTGATTGCAGTAAGGCAAGAGAGAATATAGTTGAAATAGTTCAACAAAGAGCTTTTTAGCAAGAGAAGAGGTAAAGGGGTTGTGTGGTGAAAAGAATTTGAAGGTCAGTCTTGACTTCAGACAGCAGCAGCTGAACTGGATTGTCGGAGACCTGAGGTATGTTGGTCATCTTCAAAGATACATTGCAATGACCAGATGGTTTTAGTGTTGGTGTTGCAGGTAGGGAACCTTCACTGCTTTCCAAGGTATTTCTAATTGAAGATTATGAAACGGGGGGACATCATCATAGGAGACGGATATGAGATCATAAAATGATATTATTTTTAGACTTAGAGTCTCAGTATAAAGACTGAGTGAGGAGCTCTCAACTATTTGCATGCAGTGATCTTGTTCACTGAAGTAATGTCATTTCTTTCTTGTGGCTGGAGGTTTGTTTGCTACATTAATTTTTCTTGCTTCTCTTTTCTCCCCTGCTTTATCCAAATCCTCTCTCCCCTGCCCACCCCCAGGTCTTTATCTCTGTAGATGAAACGGACTCAGCGGAGCGGGACTCAAAAGGTCAGGACGACCCCAGTTTCACCATGGTGGCTGCTGACACGCCAGCAGCAGTGGCTGCCGTAGAGCAACAGTCTGTGGAGTTTGACTCCCCCGACTCTGGGCTGCCGTCCTCGAGGAACTACTCTGTGGCCTCAGGCATCCTCTCCAGCATCGACGACGGGCAGAGCGTCTCCTTTGAAGATGGGGCTGAAGAAGAAGCCAGCGCTGACTTGGAAAGGACTGATCCAGACATACCACGGATGCAGAAAGCCAAGCCAGTTGTGCTGCAGTCTCAGGATTCTGTCTCCGAAGAGCAGCTGTGTTCCCAGGTGGATTATTTAATGGATGTTGCTTCTGTCTGCGCTGCATCCTACACAGTAGGTCACAACATAAGTATCGTCATCTCTCTGCACAGCATTGCTTTTCTAGCAAAGACTTGTACTTTTTCAGATAGGATTTCATGAGAGACAATCCCAAACTAGAACTACAGGGGGTGGGACGATAACTGAGGATTTCTGCATCCAAATCTTTTCATCTGGATTTTGAGCTGGATTGGAAATAAGGCAGCAAGAAAAATTTGGGTCTCTTTTCGAGTGGGAGGGCAAGGAAAAGAATGTGGTACAGTTCTAACAGCTAAAAATTTCCAGGGGCTGAGGGGAGGTGTGGGGGTGTGGACAAAACGCCACCTGTAAGATTTCAGTGTCGTTTAATTCAAGCTAAAACTCATATTTAATCAAATTAAACCACAGCCTAAATCTAGATTCAGGGCTCCCCATGTCTATTAGTGCTGCTGTCAACAGATTAGTAGTTCAGTTTTTGCCTCTCTCTGCTGAAGCTGTTCAACTAGAAATAACCCTTTGGAAATAGTTACCCTTGGAACAGTTACCAGTGAAAGTGTACACATTTTACCTGGGATTTTTGACAGTAATCGAGTATTTCAATGCCCTCATACGCCCAAAGTATAATTGTACTATTTCTGGTTTGTTGATTCTCAGAGCAAATCTGCACCATGTCCTGGGAATGCTCTAAACTCAGCAGATCTAACTAAAACTTTCTCTTCTAGATAGAGTTATTGGACACTGTTGCCTTAAATTTGCACAGAATTGATAAAGATGTCCAGAGATGTGATCGGAATTACTGGTATTTTACTGCCGATAACCTGGAGAAACTCCGAAATGTCATGTGCAGGTAATACAGCTTAAAAACTGAACTTTTCACATTTCTGTCATAATCTATACACTATAATAATATGAAAATAATAGTCTGTATCAAAATTCTCACTAATGAACTTAAAAACAACTTGCAAGAAGGAAGAGCAGGTAGGTTAGAGAGCATGGGTGTGACGGGCAGTCCAAGGCTGAGAAGACCCCATTGGTCGCCGTGAACTACCCTCTAAACGTACGATTAGCTTTGGTTTCCTGCGTATGAGGATGATACATCCACGCTCCAATGGCGTGCTATAAAGATGACAATAATTGTGAGGGACCCAGATATAGTGTTGAGGGACATCTACTAAGCAGACAGAAAGACTGCATCTTCAAATCGAACCAAAATCAAAACAGCCTCTTTGAGCGCTGAGAGCAGGTGGAATCGATGGAAAGCTGTCTGTCGCTGCTAGGAACGCAGATTGCCACGAAGGATAGTAAACTAACCACACTGAAAAGCAGAGAGCGTCATAGGCTTTAACACTCGAAAAAGAACCCAAGATTCCACTGAGGGGAAAAAAGAAAACAAAAGCCAAAAAAACCCAGGTACCTTTTAAAAATTTGGGCTTTTTTCCATGGACTAGTAGGCTTTTGTTAGCTGTTTTTCACAAACTAACTATTGATATGCAAGCCATGTGTGTAAGGTTTGGTCCTCCCTGTCCAAGCAGAAAACAATACAGGGCTGTGAAATACTCTGGAATGTGGAGTGTCAAAAAGTTCTGAGACACACACATTCAACAGCTGCTTAAGATTTGATCTCGCATAATCAAATTAGACTTCAATACAATATTTAGCTTTTGAGGAACAGGAAAAGTTTGGTATTAGTTAATTCATCCTGTAAGTAGACAATTGATCATGTTCTTTTACCCTTTCACAACACATGAAGAGCCCACCACAAGAGTCATATTACAGGAGAGATCCCCGTCTCACATGCTGCTCTGTCCTCATTGTGGATCGTTTATAGAGCCTTTAGGAATAACCTTAAAAAAAAATAGCAGAAATACTCGTTATTTTATACCAGTGTGTTGGAAGATTTGAATTGTAGTTCTCTGGACTTCCAGCTTTACCTTCTACAGCACTCTAAAACAAGACATTTAAAAGCTACCAAAAGGAGTTGTATTTTAGGTGTAAGACAAATTTTTGAGGCCACCATGCAGCAAGAGGATTTTTAATCCTATTATCTCTTGTGTGTTCTTCTTTCTACAGTTATGTTTGGGAGCACCTAGAAGTTGGTTATGTTCAAGGCATGTGTGACCTCCTGGCTCCTTTGATGGTTATACTTGACAATGGTAGGAAGGGTTTTCTTTTGGAACACGTTGGTATCTTTAGGGAGGTCTTTCTTTAGAAATGCTGTTTCAGAAGCTGTGTGCGTTAACCAGGGCTAGCTCACCAGGCAAATCAAACCTGCACCTCTTGGTTTGTATTTTCTCTACACGTGGCTGTTGTTGAAATGGCCACCATTAGTATCTTGGGGATTCCTGTTCACTCACTGACTTCGAGATCAAATTGTACTAAATTTTCAGAGCAGCTGTGTTCCTGCAGTTGCTGAAGCTGAACACTCAACTGCAAGCTGGGTTCTTTTGAAACATAACCAGTAAAAATGGTCCAGAGTCAGGCGCTGTCTTCTGTTTCATCTAAATGCTGGTGATGGGGTTAGGGAACAACAAAGGGGAAAACCCTGTTTTTCCCTTGTCCTGCAGTACATTGTTTTGGCTCAGGGAAGCCACACAGTTAGCAACACTGAGTGTTCTGCATTGTATCTGCAGATCAGCTGGCTTACAGCTGCTTCAGCCACCTGATGAAGAGGATGAGCCAGAACTTCCCCAACGGAGGTGCTATGGACACACACTTTGCCAACATGCGGTCCCTAATCCAAGTGAGTCTTCTTTTAATCTTCTTTGGAAGCTGATGAGGTTGTGGCAGAGGCTCAGAACTATCTTGATGCCACGGCGAAGGGCAGGAACTCCAGTGACCGGGGTTCCTAGTCATCTTGTACTTCAGAGCTGGGGAGGACAAGAATTGTTTTATGCAGCTGTAAACCAATTTCCTGCTTCTCAGGGGACAGTATTTGCTGTCACAATGAAGAGTGTGTATTAGAGCAGGTCAATTCATCTTGACTTGACAAACAAAACAAACCCCTCAAACTTCTGCCTCCAGCACAGCAGCTGCAGTGTAATGACTCCCGTTCATGGCTCAGTCCAGCTCCAACTGAAGTCAATGAGAACTAGCAGTAAGATCTGGTCTTCGCTGCTTTTTGGAAGAGAAAACACTGATATTTGCGACACAAACTTACTTTCTTACAGGTTTCAATAGACCATAGCTCTGTTTGTATTCGCACAGGATGCTTGCTGAACGGGGTTTTTTGGGGACAGATTTAAGGCCTAGACATTCCACTCCAGGAAGCACCTGAGCAAGATTAGTATAAAGAAGGGTGAAAGCTAATCAGGTTAAGCTGTTATTTGGTTTGATAGGTGACATATTAAAAAGTAATGAAAATAGAGGTGAGGCAACAAAGAAGATGGCCAGCATGGCAAATGCAGGCAGCACAGGAACACCACCCTGCTCATCCAGCAGCCCATAGGATACATCTGGGAGGAATGACTACAGATGTACTTACACGTCTAAGACATCTATCAGACATTTGCCAGTAGTTGTTCAGTTCCAGAGAGCTTAGATGTTGCAGTGTGGAACTGTGCCACTGCACATCCTACTGAAAATCAGTAGGATCTGTAACTTGCTGCTTAGATCTTTAAAATCACAGTGAAGATGGACTGTTGTCACCTCATACCTGCACAGCAGTAACTCTTCACCTCATCAGTCTGTGTCAGGGCACCCACATCACAGGCGCTTTGCAAACACCTAGCAAAAGGATGTGTCTGTGCTAAGCAGCTGCTCTGACTAACCACAGAGCCGGGTGATAAAGAGCACGATGGAAGTCTTAACCAGACTCCAGCACCTTTGATCTCGGTGACTTTCAGACAAGATACTGACAGCTGATGTTTTGCGTTTTAGATTCTAGACTCGGAGCTTTTTGAATTGATGCACCAGAATGGAGATTACACTCACTTTTACTTCTGCTATCGCTGGTTCCTGCTTGACTTTAAAAGAGGTAATAATGTTCTATGCCTATAGTTTAGAGTTGTGCAAAACTGTGAACAGCTCTGTGTTTTGGTCTGAATGGTGAGTAGGAGCTAGGCTCGCAGGAGGGTTTGTCGCTAGGAAAGCTAATGCAGCTCTCAGAGATGAACTAGCACTGGAATGAAGTCAAAGCTTAGGAAGGAGTGTTGTAAATTCCTGATAATGTGGTTGGAGCCAAGTTTCTGCTCAGTGCAAATGCCTGTTTGCTCAAGAAGGTGATCCCAAGTTGATCATGCTCCTTGGTAAGCTGTGATACCTCCTTTCTAATCCATTTGATAACAAGGAGCAGCTCGGCAGTAGCTCAAGCACTGTTGTACTTCACTAAGTGAGGTACTTTATATACTGTGGGAGCACCCCAGGATCTCG
>VUYV01000896.1:38419-59219 GCA_008711295.1 Anarhynchus alexandrinus | reverse complement strand
TCCAGGGGGGAGCTTCTCACTTGGGTTGAGGCGGTGGGGAGTGGGGGGAAGCAGGATTTGGGGGGGTTTGGAGGCTCCAGTTGCCCCAGGAACCCAAACTCAGCTCGCGTGTTGCCCCTGGAGTTGGGATTGGGGGTAGATGTTTCTTCTGTGCTTGTGGGGACAAGCCACCAGTGGGGTCACTGGGAGAAGAGGGCAGGGGGGCTAATGGCTGCCTTGGGCTGGCCTCGCCTGGCCGTAGGCGGGGACATTGATCATGCTGGTCTTCGCCGCCGTCCTCCAGACGGAGAGGATGTTCTCGACGGGAATTTCCGGGTCCAGGACATTGGTGAGGGTGGCCACGGAGGTGGCAGGGACTTGGTTGTCCTCCAGGAAGCACTTAAAGGCGTATTTCAGGCTGTAGGTGAGGTAGAGCAGGGGGATGAGCGGGCGGAGGTGGGATGGATGTCCCACCACCCCCCAAGCCACCAGCCATGGCTAGCGTTGGCCATCAACAATAAGCATTGTCTTAACCAAGGTGGCTCTCAGTGGTGGCCAAGGTCGCTAGTCAACGATGGCCAAGATTACCGGTCAACGATGGCCAACGCCTCCTCCTAGAGGCCACACTGGGGTATCTCCAGTGGCATCAGGAGCCAATGGGGTGGCTGATAGCTGGGCATCGGCACTCCTCCCACAAGGGGTGATGCCACCTCGGGATGAGCGTCTCCAAAGATGGAGATCCACCAACACGCAACCAGATGAGGCCTTGAGCCACCCACCTGGGGCAGGACTTGGACCAGAGACCTTCCGAGGTCCCTCCCCAACCAAACCCTCCCAGGTGACTTCTGCCCACTGCTCCGTCTGTCCCGGGACACGACCTGGACTTACTCATAGTGGGGTTCAAATCTGGACAGTGCCACCATGATCATCTCGTGAAGCTCAATGAGGAAGAGGTCGAGGTTGATGTTGGCCAACGCGGAGGCCAGGGCTTTTGCATCCCTCGGCTCCAGTTGTCCTTGGAACTGCTTGGGAACCAGGCAGAAGGGATCCTGCAAAGACCACCACAACCCTCTCAAGTCCTTGAACCCCATATGGGGCCCACCAGAGAGCTTCCAAGACATGAGCCAGTCTTGAAAGTGCCCAAGGAAGGGTTGGATTATCTTCAGGATAGACCAGAGAACTTGACTTTGCCCAGGGATGACACAGGGACGTCAGAAGTGGCGCCCGGTTGCACCACCGTAGGTTTCCTTTCTTCTCCCAGGGGAGCAAAGCCCACGTTCTCCTCCCCCGACCTCACGTCCCTCACCTGGTTCATCTGCACCAACAGCATGGACCTGCGAGCTGCCAGGACCTGCCACAGCGACAGGATGTGCTTCAGCTGAGTGTTGGGCACCACCTGAAGGAGGACAGAGGTGAAGGTGGCATTCAGCTCTGTGGAAGGGTCACCTCCACGCTCAACTCCAGCACCTCCTGGACGACATGATGGGCCACCAACATCCCCCCATGGCTGCACCTCAACTGCCCAGGTGGGCCCATCTACAAACCCTCAGCTCTCACAGCATCGGTGTCCCCCCCACGGAGGTGACCCAGGATGTCCCCAGTGCCTGAGGTGTCCCCAAGGTGTTGGTGGACACAGCATGAAGACCTGGCACCACTCAGCCAAGCTTTTAAACCCACCCAGGTGCCCAGGACCTCTTTCCTCTGAGCAGAAGACCCTCAAACCTTCACGGACACTACATCCGGGGACCCTGGAGCAGGTGAAGGTGGTGGGAGCCACAGGGACCTTGATGGTGGCCATCAAGGGGAGGACACCAGGGTGCCATTTCCCACTCGCCCGTCACCCACCGGCACGTCCTGGAACTGCTTCGCGTCGGCGTCCATCCACAGGTCCTTCCGGACGTACTCGGGCAACGAGCGCTCCTTGTCACCACCCGTCACGGCCAGGAACTCAGCGGCCACCTTCAAGGTGGCCAAGGCCTTGGAGAGGGCGTTGACTGAGCGGGCCTCTTCCATGATGCGCTTCTGCTGGTTGACGCTGAGAGGCTCCTGGAAGCAAGAAGGGTACGGACGTGACCCACAGAGGGCTGGGACCACCACAATGGGATGCCCACCCAACCTGCTGGTCCCCTCCAACGCAGGAGAACCGGGTCCTGCCAGGTCTCCACCCTCCTGCTTGAGTTGACCTTGTGTCTTCCCACACGTCCACCCAGTCTCCATGCCCCCATTGTGTCCCGGGACTCGAGGGGAGACCTCAGGGTTGGATGGAGGAGAAGACCATCGCCCCATTTCCTACCTGGGGCAGTTGGTCCCTGACTTTGGTCTTGGTGGCCTGGAGGGTCCTCACGTTGTTGAGGGCGATGGATGGAGCCGTCTGGAAAGGGTTTGGGACAGATGGTTATGAACATGCCTGGTGTCACCTACTGGGGACCAGCAGAGAAGCTCAGCTGGGCAGATGGGAGTCCATGGGATGTCTCTGAGGGTTCTGCAGGAGGCGGTCGGTGGCCTCCAGAGGGCACTGTGGGGTTGTGGAGATGGAGGGAGGGCCCCAATGGCTGGAGGAAGGCACGGCCATGAAGGAGGACCTGGAGAGCTCACAGCCTCACTGCCATCCCCAGCAAGGTGATGGAGAAAGTCCTCTTGGGAGCTACTTCTGAGGACCAAAAGGGTGCTGGGGACAGGCAGCATGGGCTGATGTCCACCTTTAGGAGAGCAGGCACACCCCAGCTGCTGCGGGACGGCCCCGTTCCGGTGTCCCCAAGTCCCCTTTTCCCACCAGCTCCAGGCTTCCTTCTCATGGAACGGAGACCACCAGCCCCAGACAGAGCTGTGCTCCTCCAAGGTGGTTCAGAGTCCCACTTTGGACCACACGTAAGCCCGGAAGATGCTTCTTGACGTTCTTCAAACAGGCCCTAACTTCTCCCTCGTTCTCAGAGAAACCAGGGGTGGCTTCCCCTTCCCCAAAGATGGGGCCGGAGGTTCTTACTCTACTTTTGGGGCCACCACTTCATGACCGCAGAAGCCGTTTCTGGCCACGGCACTCCTTCCAAACCCCAGGAAAGGTGCACAGCACGCATCTCCCAAAGCCTTTGGTTGAGCCTGCTGACTCCAGAAATGGACGTAGAAGACACTGGAAACAGACCCCAACCCCACCGCTGGCCTGGGACAACCCAACGTGGCCACCACCGAGCTCACCTGAGCCTTGATGATGGGCTTCCCGCTGATGAAGCGATGAACCACTTGCCGCTGCAGCATCTGGAAGTCGAAGTAGGTGGTCTTGGTGCCGTCTTCGTCTATCTCGTACTGCAGGTTGGCCAGCGCCATGGTCACCAGGTCGCTCTTGGTGACGGCCAGCACGGAGGAAGGCTTCACCTCTTCTGCCGAGATGGACCTGGGAGAGAAAAGGTTACAGGACCTCTCGCCTCGTCCTACTCTGCCGTGAAGGACCTGCTTTGCCAAACGCCAAGCCACCAGGACCTTACAACGGCATCGCTTGGCCATCGCAGCTCCCCTGAGAGCCCCACACCGGCCCGGAGAACCTCTCATGGAGCCTTTACGGAAGCTGGAGGAGACGGAGAAGCCCCGAGACCTACCGTTGCCTCTCCCGGGTGACCCGTGCGGCCGTGTCCACGCAGCTGTTTTGCAGCTGGATGAGGAACCTGGTGACCAGGTGGCTGATGGATGGTTGGGTGGGGAGGAGGTGAAGGACGGCCGTGTTGGTGTTGATGTCATTCGGCGAGAGGTCCGGCAGGACAGTGAGGCCTGTAAAAGGGCGGAACGGTCTTCTGCTGGCCGCAAGGAGAACTTCTCCCTTTCCCTGAGGTCTTGGAAGGGTTTGTTTTTTTTTTTTAACCAGGTTTTGTATTTTCAGAGGGGTTTTTTGTTTGTTTTTAGGAGGTGGGAATCGTGCAAGCTCAGCAATTTTGCCGGGAAGGGCAGCTGCAGGGAAGCAGCTCAGCTCCTGAACTTCTCCAGAAGAAACGGCCTAGGAAAAAAGGGACAGGACAATCCCTCTTTCTTCCCAGGAAGAAGACGCCGTACCTGAGCTGGATGGGTTCATCTTAATATTGCTCCAAACTTTCCAGATCGTCTCTATCGCTCTGCTGAAAGCCAAACGCTGGTCCTCTGCGGGCGCAAAGGAGAGGAGAAAATGGCCCCGTCAAAGCGTCCTCCCGGGAGACCCGGCGGCCGAAAGGACGTCGCCACCACACCCATCACTGAAGGCGTCGCCCCAACCTGTTGGCTCGAGTTGGCCTTTGAGCCGCTCTACACCACGGGCGACATCAACCAACCGGGACCAAGGAGATGAAAAACCCATCTCGCCCATCTTCCTCGCTCACGGCAGAAGAACCTCACCCAGTTCCAAATGCCCCAGGAGAAAGGATCTTCTCCGGCTCCACCTCAATCCCTCAAACCTCCATTCTTCCCTAAATTTCCACACACCCCCCCCCCGAATAAAAAAAACCTGCTCCTGCAGCCTTGATGGGCAGCTCTTGCGTTGGCTCCACCGCGCAAATGACGGTGGCGGAGCGCCAAGCGTCCCCAAGCATGACGGAATTCCGTACGGCACCTGAAAGTTCAGGTTGGTCCAGGAATTGCCGGACGGTGTAGTTTTCCCCTTTGTGGATGTTCTGGAAGAAGTGGATCAGGGCGTTCTGCAGACGGAAGATGTCGGGCAGGTGGCGGACGTGGCGGATGTTCTCCAGCTGGAAAAGAAAATTCCGCGTTGATTCAAATGGCACCGTTGCGTAACCTGGAGGAGGACCTTGTCCTGCTTGGATGCTCCAAAGAAACATGGAAGAGGGAAAAAGTTACCCCGGTGCCCCCCACCGGCCACCCACTAGGCTTGAATCTACCATGGGGATGGTCCCTCAGCCAACCTTCGACAGGAGCTCCAGCAGAATGGGGTAGGGGTTCCCGGCGCCTTCTCCATCTTCCTGCTGTAGGAAGTGCATCAAGGTCTGGATGGTGGTCTTCTGTTCAAACCTCCACATGCAGGGCTGGTTGATCAACCCCTCCGTCGGCAGGTCTTGCAAAGGTGGTGTCTGGCCGTAAGCTATTTTCAGGAGAAGGTTGGAGCCATGGGGACCTCCGTTCATCCTCTGCTCCTTGACGGAATTAAGGTTCTGCTCCAATTCCTGCAAGAAGGATTGTTAGGAGCCACCCAAGAAGCCTGAAAGGGATTCACGGGGTTGTAGGGCAAAGAAAAGCAACAAGGGCTCTGGAGAAGTCGGAGTGAGAACTTGCCACCAAAGGGACAAGACCAGAACTGCCCGGAGAGAAACCCCCAGGTGATATTTCTCCAAGGGAAGAAACCCAATGGGTTTCCAAGGAGGATCTGAACGGGCATATAAAAAGCATCCACGAAGGCGGCTCTTTGCAGGAGCAGAGCAGGAGACCACACCAGGATGAGGTCCTGGCTCCCCAAAAAAGAGGGGACCCATCTCCCCCCTTGCCCATGGCACCGCCCTGAGCTCAGCAGATGCATCTGGACATGGATGCGGCCACCAGCAAAGCAGCGCTTCTGGCTACGAGCAGAGGCCGGGCACAGGTGTACCTGGAAGAAGGGCTGAGCCAGGGCTTTGAAGGAGGTTTCCCATTCTTCTCGGTCCTTCTTCTCAGGCAGGATGCTCAAGGCTCTGCTCTCGGCTGTAGAAGACGCAAAGGAACACGTGAGCTTTTCCCCTGTAGACCCCAGGATCTTGCCCAGAGCTTTGTTGGGTTCCTTGAGAGCGAGGAGTAAGATGAGGTAGGAAGGAGGAACCGAGAGGAACCGAGAGCAGAAGGGATGACGCAGATGCCTCCGCGGAGCAAACTATCTCCCAACCTTCTCCTGCCCTCAAGCTGGTCTGGCCTGAAACACTTTAGATGAGCTCCCTGCCCTTGTGGTCCTCCTTCCCACCCATTTTTCAGGTTGTCCCGGGAAGGAGGAACCAATGACACAGCCGTGAGCCCACCGGTGACCTCCCTGAGCTCCCCAGCGTCCCTCTACCTGCTGGGGTGTGGTTACTCAGGTGCTGTAGGAAGAGATGGACGGTCAACACGGCATCTTCCGTGTTCCTGCTGAGCGCTTCTGCCAGGCACGCCACGTCCTTCTGAAGGTGGCCCCAGAAGAACTCTTCCACCTCCACCGATTTCTCTTTCATCAGGTCAAGAACCGCCTGCAGGAGAGAGCAGGTTCCTCCATCAGGTTGGCAAGAAGGTCTCCTCCCCGGCGAGGAGGAGCATGGAACAATGCCTCCCGGAAAGGGGGCGGTGGGCACTCACCCCTTTGTTGGCGCGGACGCCTAGCAGGAGGGCGGAATGGAGCAGAGCTCTGGCGAGCGCCACGCAGGCGGGCGACAGGCACCTCTCCAGCTCGTTCCTCCGCGAGAGAGGACTCTCCAGGACGTACCCTCGCTCCGTTTTATCCTCGGTGCTGCGTACAAGAAAGAGCAACCGCCCCACCGCGCCTTTCGCCACCGTCCAACCACGGACAGGGAGACCTTCGCTTCGGCCCCACCGCGGCATTTTCCCCCCCGGCCGCGGCTCCAGGGGAGGGTTGGGTGGATGGTTGAAGGCCTCCAGGGCTTGCAGAGGTGGGAGAAGGGATTGACTTACATTTCCTTCAGGGTGAAACCCGTCTCGGCTTTGTGGTTGGTTCCCCCGGCGGTGGCACCGCACTTGCACTTCTTCACTTCCATGGGAAGCCCACACTGCAGGTTGGACAAGTGGGGGGCGAAGTGAGCGAGAAGGTTTGGAAGCCCAACGGGGTGCTGGAGGTGATCTCACAAAAGCTGAGGGCACCCAGGGGGTCTCCATCCCCTCCTGGACTTTGGCTTTCTACATGGGGTGATGGCAACAGCTGAGGAGAGGCAGGAGGGGACGCATGCCTAGGAGCAAACATCTCCAGGCCAGCCAGGTTCTTCCTACAGTCAGCAGGATGCGTCTAGGCATCCACTTGGGGATGAGACTAACCAAGACCTGGAAGCACTTGCTTCACTCCACTGCTTCCACGGGGAAACGCAAATCTGGGAGAAGAACCCATCTGGCTTGGGGAAGAACCCAACTGGCTTGGAGAAGAGCTCAACTAGCTTGGAGAAAAACCCAGCTGGCTTGGAGAAGAACCCAACCGGCTTGGAGAAGAACCCAACTGACTTGGAGAAGAACCCAACTGGCTTGGAAAAGAACCCAACTGACTTGGAGAAGAGCCCAACTGGCTTGGAGAAGAGCCTAACTGGCTTGGAGAAAAGCCTAACTGGCTTGGAGAAGAACCCAACTGTTTTGGAGAAGAACCCAACCGGTTTGGAGAAGAGCCCAGCTGGCTTGGAGAAAAGCCCAACTCTTGTAGCTAAAGGACCGCTTGACACAAGAGGTGACACTGGAGTCCACATCAGGAGGGGAGCATCTACAGAGCAGCAGGAGGAGCATCTAAAGTGGCAACCCAGTAGAAACGGCCGGGCCAAGAGGTGTTTCAAAATGGTGTGAAGGGGACAGGGACCTCTGGCAGCCAGAAGAAGACCCGAGAAGCTCATGCCAAGCCCAGCTTTTTGCTGTGGAGGTGACAGAGATGCAACGAGAAGCGCAAGAAGACAGAGCTGCAAAGACCACCAGCCAGAAGGAGACACTTACGTTGGTGACAACCCAGAAGGCGCCGCACTGACAAGCTACGTGTGAAAGAGGACATGATTAGTCATCTCCCACCACGACCTCCATGATGGGG
This sequence comes from Anarhynchus alexandrinus, assembly GCA_008711295.1. NCBI lineage: Eukaryota > Metazoa > Chordata > Aves > Charadriiformes > Charadriidae > Anarhynchus > Anarhynchus alexandrinus. The sequence goes on along the minus strand of VUYV01000896.1, from coordinate 51,541 downwards.
ACGCGGCCAGACGCTCCCCACGACGGTGACAGGCTCAGGTCCCACCTCCCGCCATCCGGCCCCACCATGTGCCTCCCCCCAGGACTTGTCAAAGAGGGACCCAAAGTCGCTCCACGCAGGTGGAGATCATGAAGGACTCAGCAGGAGGATGGAGATGGCCTTCAGGAGTCTTTAAGCCCTTCCCTCCAGCCTCGGTCACCTCCTGGTGGGCCCCCTATGGTGTAGGTAGGGTCCCCCCAATACTTACTCCACATCTTATCCGTCTGACCGATTTTCCAGTTCTCCTCATCAAAGAGCAGGTCTCCAGGCATGGTGGGAAGGTAGGACCCCTTGGAAAGGAAAGGCGATATGACGTGTGGGGTGGGGGTAACCACATCGCCAACTCGCTGCCCACCTATCTGAGGAACCACTTCTGCTTCTAAAGCAAGCAAGCGGGGAGGGAGGGTCCTCCTGCCCGGCCACCATCATCGGGGAGAACCTTCTGGTGAGGGAACAGGGCCCAAGCGAGGGAAGGAGGTCCATCGGACAGGGAGACGTGAGGGTGGAGGGACCAGAGGTGAGCAAAGCCCCCGAGAGAGCCCCAGTGATTTATGAGTTTCGATTCTGGAAACTGAAGAGACCACACGGGCCAAACGTGGCCTCCACGGGAAGGGGCAGAAGATCCAGAGGTGGCTGTTGCCTTCACTTCTGAAAAAAAAGCAGCGTGAGGTCCTGGTCGCTTCCTGCAGCCCTCAAAGAAGGGGAAGAACTTCAGGCAGGGACAGACCCGAGGGGAAGGCCAGCGTCTCCATCACCATCTGAGTGACGGAAGACCTTTGGCAGGAGGAGGATGCTCAAGTTGGGCTTCAAACCACCTAATGTCCACCCATGAAGCCCTACGAGGCCCCCCCAGCTCCGCTTGAGGCAGTAGAGGGACGGGCCTCTCCCGTAGACTGTACATTTATCTCCTCCACCTTTAAGTAGACCAGGATGGACGGTCGCAGTGACTTCTCAGCCCAAGGAACGAGAAGGAAGAGGTGGAACGAGAAGGAAGAGGAGGAACGAGAAGGAAGAGGCAGAACGAAGGAAGAGGCAGAACAAAGGAAGAGGCAGAACGAAGGAAGAAGAAAAACAAAGGAAGAGGAAGAATGAAGGAAGAGGAAAAACGAAGGAAGAGGCACAACGAAGTAAGAGGAAAAACGAAGGAAGAGGCACAACGAAGGAAGAGGAAGAAAGAAGGAAGAGGCACAATGAAGTAAGAGGAAAAATGAAGGAAGAGGCACAACAAAGGAAGAGGAAGAACGAAGGAAGAGGAAGAAGGTGTCTGCCAGGACATGCCGCAGCGGGCCAGCGGGGTGCAGAGAGCTGTGCACCTCGGCCTTTGCGACTCACCTTCACCACGTCGGGCCTGAAGCAGATGTTCCTGAGGAGGTGAGTGATGGGGTTCGGGAAGAAGGTCAGAGTGAGCGCGGTGTGGAAGACCACCTCCAGCAGGGCTGGGTCTTCATCGGCCCCCAAAGCATCCACAATCTTCTTCAGTTTGTCTTCCAGCGCCTCATTTGGGACGGGCGGCAACTGGAGGATGTTCTCCATTTGTCTCATGGCAGACTACAGAAGTTGAAGAACGCAGAGGTAAGCGAAGGCAACGGGCGTGGCACCGCCCCAGAAGGAGCCTTCTGGCTTTACCGCTGAGGTTCAGCGTCCACACTAAGTCCCGTTTGTGTCACCCAGCAGCAGGGAGCTGCCACAGCTCTCCATCAACGCAGATGGAAACCTCCTGTTGCCAAGAGGTTCCAGACCAACCAATGGTTCCAGACCAACCAACAGTTCCAGACCAACCAACAGTTCCAGAACAAACACAGTTCCAGACCAAACAGTGCTTCCAGATCAAACGGTTCTGGATCAACCAATGCTTCTGGATCAACCAATGGTTCCAGACCAACCAACAATTCCACACCAACCAACGGTTCCACACCAACCAACGGTTCCAGAACAAACACGTTTCCAGATCAAACAGTGCTTCCAGACCATTCCAGTTCCAGATCAAACAGGGCTTCCACACCAACCAACGGTTCCACACCAACCAACAGTTCCACACCAACCAACGGTTCCACACCAATCAACGGTTTCACGTCAACCAACTGTTCCAAATCAACCAATAGTTCCAGATCAACCAATAGTTCCAGACCAACCATGGTTCCAGATCAACCAATAATTCCAGAGCAACCACAGTTCCAGACCAACCAACGGTTCCAGACCAGCACCCATGGAAACCTCCTGTTCAAGACATGACGGATACTCACAGTCAAGCTCTGATTTTCCGCGGAATCTTTGGTTTTTAGCTGGTTTTGGGCTTTGTCCAGCACTGAAAACATCAGGGCCGTATTGGACCAGGCGCTTCGATCCTGAAAAACACAGATGGACATTGTCATCCTAAGGAGCGAGCGGGAGGGCAGGAAGAGGAGGTTGTCTACACCCTACGGGGGGGGGCTGTTGTGCTCCTCCACTGGAAGAGAGTCAATCTTAGAGGGTCTGAGCTCAGCAAATCCTCCCCCTCGGCTCTGCGAAGGTTCTGGAGAAATAACCCACCTGTGACATTTCTACCCCCTGGGGCAAAATCCACTTCTCCGCCTGGAGGATCTTCTGCATAGAGGTGAGCCCGTAGATGTCACAGAGGTTTCTGATGAGGAAAAACTGCGGCCACGGCGTCGACGCCTTCGCCACCAGCTGCTTCATCGCATTCACCAGGTCTTCCTCTTTCTCCGTCCCCTCGGCAGCGTGCGCGTTGGGATCTGGGAAGGAGGTTTCTCGTTAAAGCCCAGTCCCCGGTGGTGGCACGTCATGCGTGTCCTTCACCACCGCAGCCCCTACGGCTGGTTTAGGTGGCAGGAGAATCTAGGTGACAGGAGGATCTTCTCCTCCACAGGTGGGACCGCGGCTTCAAGCCCACGTACAGAGGGCACCTTCATACGTCGGGAAATACTTGGAGGACACAGTGAGTTCTGAGGACAGAAGAGCTGGAAAGTTTGTCCAAAACAACCTCAATTTTCATAAAAACAGCCATTTTCCAGCAAAAAACCTCCAAGGATAGATTTTTGGGGTGGGTGGGGTGGAAGCTTGTTCTAGACTTGCTTAGGGTTTCCTCCTGCTGCGCTAAGAAGGACTCACCGGCAAGCGTCTGTCTGCCCAAGACAGCGGCCACGTGGCTGATGGAGAGCCGGAGTTGAGCGATGAACTGGAGGGTGTTGATTCGCGAGACCTCGGGCTTGCCGAAGGCGGAAAGGTCGGCGGTGGAGAGGCAGTTTTCCGCGAGTTGGCTGATGTCTTCTTCAGCCGAAGGATACATAAAATCCTGCACGAGAGAGGGGAAAAGAGACAATTTTTAAGAGCCTGAAGGTGGGTCTTCTCCTCAGCTTTCAGGTGAGCTCCTCCTTTGGCTCCTCATCCATAACAAGATGCTGAAGGGGGGGATAATTAATGTGATTAACACGTTTTAGCCGGGGTGGAAGCTCCAAGTTCCGGTGACTCCCAGCGCATCCTCAATGGGCGCTCACCTCCAGACAGTGCACCACCATGAAGTAGAAATGGTCCATGTTGCTTTGGTTGGACATGATCTTCTCCTCCATCTGGGACAGGTATTCCTCCAGGTGAACCTTGACGTTGTTGAACCTAGGGGAGAAAAGGACGCAGGGCGTCACCAACCCGCCGAGGTTTCAGCCCAAACGGGGGGTTTTGGGAGCAACCTGGGGGCTGACCCGCATCGCAGCAGCAGCTTCAGGAGGGAGGACTGGATGGTGGGACTGGTGTCCATGCACTCTTCGAAGGGCGACAACTCGCTTTTCGGCTTGTACACTAGGAGGGAAGGGCGACCTCTGTTATTGGACTTCCAAGAACGCGAGGACAGAGGTATGGGGGGGATGTGGGACTGAGGTCCTTTACCCCTTTTCCCCGCCTGATGTTCAGGGTTGGGTTTGCAGGCCACGAACTGGATCAGTCGCTGGATGATTTCAGCAGACGGGGCCTCTCTGTCTCCCAAAAAGTACATGGTGATGAACTCAACGAAGAAGGAGTTGCATTTCCTCCTGAATTTGTTGTGACAGGCAACGGCTTCCCTGGAAGGAAGGGAGAAGAAAACCGAGAGTGGCGGTCAACCTCCACCCAAGGAAAGGAACAACGTCCCTCTCTCTGCAGAACGTGGGACCTGAACCAGATACGGACGTTTGTTTGGAGTCATGGGATGGTTTAGGTTGGAAGGGACTTTGAAGACCATCTTGTTCCACTCCCTGCCCTGGGCAGGGACACCTCCCACCAGCCCAGGTTGTTCCAAGCCCCGTCCAACCTGGCTTTGAACACCTCCAGGGATGGGGCAGCCACAGCTTCTCTGGCCAACCTGTTCCAGTGTCTCACCACCCTCAGAGCGAAGCATTTCCTCCTCATATCTCATCTCAATCTCCCCTCTTCCAGTTTGAAGCCATCACCCCTCGTCCTGTCACTCCATGCCCTTGGAAAAAGTCCCTCCCCAGCTCTCCTGGAGCCCCTTTAGGCACTGGAAGGGGCTCTCAGATCTCCCCGAAGCCTGCTCTTCTCCAGGCTGAATCCCCCCAACTCTCCCAGCCTGTCCTCCCAGCAGAGGTTCTCCAGCCCTCGCAGCATCTTCCAACCCAATATTGAACACGAAGACACCTTAGCCGGGCAGGTTTTTGCCAACGCCATGCTACCTGGTGGCCTCCGAAGCGGTGGGTGTGTAATCCTCCGGGAATTCCTTCTTGCAGATCTTACACTGCTTGTTCGTCCACTCCAGGATGCAGCGAGTGCAGAAGATGTGGCTGCAGGGCAGCTCGGCCGGGTCGGTGATCTCCCGGAGGCAGCTCTTGCACTCCTTCACGCCTTTCCTGAGGGACGCACCACCAAAGAAAAAAGGAGGCAGCTCAGCGCCGAGGAGGTGGGGGGAGCGCCGGTTGGCTCCTGCCTAACGTATGGCCCTATGGTGGCCACCAAACTGGGCAGGCGCTTTCACCGAGCCGCCCCGGTGAAGGTGACCCACCACCAGTTGAAGAACCAGCAGCTTCTAAGCTGCCTGAGGACCACCCCGTCTTGGAGAGGCGCCGGTCCGTGGCGAGGACGGTTGGGTGAAGGGTGCCCAGGTGCTCAGGGGAGATGGTTTCTTTGGCGCCACAACCAGAAGTTCCTCCAGAGGTGTTTCATCACCTCCAAGAGGGGCTCTCACCCCTCGGCGTCCTCAGCGTGGCCTCCCTGTGTCTCCCTCACCCTTTACAAACCTCACAGCGACAGAGAAGGACCTTCAAGTCAGCTTTTTTCCCCAGCTCGGACTTACACCAGGTACACGACGTCGGCATTCTCGTTGCATTTCTTCAGCACTTTGGTCACCAAATCAAAGATCTTCTCTGGCTCAAATCCTGGCGTTGTGTAGAGGCGCTGCAAAAGACAAAGAGGCGGTGCGAGTTCAGCAGGAACATCTCCTGGAAGAGAAGAACCCTCCCAACCTTCAGGGCCGTGAGCTGCCCCGGGGAAGACCTACGTTCCAGAGGAAGATGAACTGCTTCACCACAAGCCTCAGGAGTTTCTCCTCTATTTGGGTCTCGTTGTGCAGCAGGTGGTCAATCAACATGTAGACAATGTTGGTGCAGGTCCAGCGATGTCTGTAAAACACATGTCCCGACCGTCAGGTTGGGCCACAGCCTTCCCGAGGTCTCCTCCCACCCGTATTCCCGCTCATTGCAGGCAGCATGTGGTCACTGAGGACATGAGACCTCCTGAGATGATATGAGAGGGAGAAAGAGATGGACGGTCCTGTCTACGCCGCTCGTTTCAACGAACCTCTGGCCAAACCGAAACTCTCGGCCCATTTCTGGGTGTCGCCGCTGGAGACACCAACTTGTCCCACCCCAGAAAGCATCGAGCCGGCAAGGAGAAGTTCCACCTCAACTGAGCAACTCCATCGTGGTGAAACATCTACTAATTTGGGGTTTTTTTTTTGGAGCTGCTTTGCCACCGTGTTTGCGCTAACGAGGAAGGACCGGGAGGGAGTGGACAGTTGGAGGACCTGTGACTCTGGCTCCTCAAGAGGAAGGTGACGTCAGCTCACCTGACCTTCAGACATCAAGAAGTTTGCGCTACCGTCAACAGAGGGTGACAGAACTCACAAGACGCTCTCCAGGAGCTGCTTCTTCTTCTGGTAGAACTGCAGCTGGTAGTTGTCCAGACTGATCCACTCCACCCAGGGCTTAATGGACTTGATGCTTTTGAGCCACGCGACGCAGGCATCGAAGGGCAAAAGCTCGTTTTCGGAGGGCTGCACTTTCTCCAGGAGAAGGTTCAAGGCGTCGAGAGTGACGAACTGAAAGGGCGTTGGCAAAAGAGAGAGGAAAAGAGTCCAGTTAAAGAACCGACCTCGCCGGTGGGTGGCACATGGGAAGGGAAGGGATGTCCCACGAGCAGGTGCTGGAGTAGCTTTTGGAGGAGTTGACGGGGCCAAGTTCAAAAGAAAGGGACTTTGACGGGTGAAGTTCTGGCGCCTGTAAAGCAGGAAGGGCTCTGAGGAACCTAACGGCACCTCGGAGGAAGAAGGACTCTTGGAGTCGCGGTGGGGAGTTCTCTGAAGACCTCCGTTTGCTGGTCCAAGGAAGGAGCATTGTCGGAGGGATGTGGACATCCCCAAGCGGACGTGGCCACCTAAGGAGCCCACCACTGAAATGTGACACAACGAACCCCACCCACCTCTCAGGTCTAAGGGGGCTTTACCACGACACCCAGAGCGACACAAACATAAGGATGTCTCACTAATTACAGAGCAGGTCATTAATTGGCAGAAGTTGTGAAGACCGTCACGCTCAAAGGCAGCAGAGGAAGGGTTTGAGGGCCAATGCAACTCTTCGCTCACCATTTCTGGGGGGTTCTTCTCGTACTTTGCCTGCAGCTCGCCCACAACGGCGTCGTTGCTCTTCGCGATGTCAACGAAGAGCTGATAATCGTCTCGGAGGTAGAAATATTCCATGTGAAGCCAAATGGGGGAGAAGCCCATCTCCCCTCTGCCCACGGTGGAGCAGAGTTGCTCCGCGCCGGCCAGGAAGACTTTGGAGAGAAGCTGCAAGGGGAAAGCAAAGGCGTCATTTCTGCTCAAAGGAAAAGCGTGAGGGGACCACGGTGGGGACACCCAGCGCCGCTGCGCCATCCCACATGAAGCTTCCCCACCAAAAATTGGTCCAGAAAGTGGAATTAAGACCCAACATCCGCAACGGTTGAGGAGGAGGCACAGAGAAAGCAGAAGGGAGGACTTATGAAGAACATCAGATCCAGCCGGGGAAGGATAGGACTAGGGCCAAAGGTGACCACCTGTTGGAGGTAGTGCTCTACCCACCTCGTAGACGGAGAGGTCTTGGCCAGGAAAAGCCAAGCGGAGAAAGTCGTTGGCGTAACAGCGGAGCACGTCCAGGTCGCTGCCGTCCGGCAGCAAGGCGTTCTTGATGAAGGTTTGGTAGAACCTGGCCACTTCCTCCGTCGGCCTCTGGGGTTGATCTAAGAAGGGACAGGGAAAGAGAGTTATGGCGGCTGAGCGGAAAATGGGAGCTCCTCGTTAAAGGCGGATGCGTGGCCGAGCGCTGGGTCACGGGTGACGAGACACAATGCCTCCATTGGAAGCGGAGATGCACCTCAGAAGAGATGCACAGTTCCGGGTCATTTGAATGCAACCCCCACCGGTCCTCCTACCCAGGAGATGGATTTTTTGGGGGCTTTGCTGGGTTAAAGCTGCCCCTGGGAAGTCCAATGTTACCTTTCATGCGATAGACCTTCTCCCACACGTCGTCCAAGTAGGCTTTCAAAACCCAACTGAACGGGAACTGGCAGAAGAGGGAGGTGTTGGGGTCTTCGGTCATCGATAACACGGGGATCTTCGCGTCTGCCGCCCTCGAGTTCAAACAAGAGCAGGAAGAAGCGTTAAATCGCACAACAGACCACGGGTCTCCAGAGACAGACCACCTCAGAGGAGTTCCCCTCTCCCACCGACCCGCGTTCTCCTTTTTTAAAGGCGAGAAATTGGGTAGGAAAGCCGGGGAAAAGCGGGACGAGAGCAGGGAAGGAGCCAATTTTGCTGTAAACAGCTCAAAACGGCAACGGGGAAGTTTTGGTGCCGGCAAGTTGACCCCTCCAAGACCTTCCCCGGCCACGTTATGAACATCTGCACCTTGAGCATGAGCTGTGGTTCCACTAGGAACCCCGGGCCGAGGGAAAACCACCATACAGGACGTTCACACCCTGCCTCTTACTTCCAGGTGTATTTAATTTTTAGGAACGTTTCTTCTTGGAACATCTGGAGCCAGAGTTCCGCCAGCGGAGAGCCTTGAGAGATGTGATCCAGGTTGTTGTTGGCGTCCACCACGGCGAGAATTTGGGCGAAGACGTTTGCCACGATGTCTTCCAGGTGGCCCCACAGTGCCTGCCTGAAAAAGGAGATGGCACGGCTCATGGCATCGCCTCCCTGCCCCCTACCGGGAAACCCTCCTCCGCCCAACATTGGTCTTGAAGACCCCCCTTAGGTCAACCGAAACAACCCAACCCGCTTCTGAAGACACCAAAGGGTGGACGTCCAAGCTTGACGCTAACCATCCTTCTCCATCTCACGGTCAAGCCATGTCGTTTGCTTCCAGAAAAACCCTTTCAGAAGAAGCTTCCTCAAAATCAACAGCGCTCTTAATTAATATTTTTGTGGCTTTTGAGAGCGATTACGACCTTTCCGCAACCCCCTCCCTTCTTCTAAGCTGGTTAAAAAGCCCCACTTCTTGGTTGGAGCATCTCGGTTGGCACACCTCGGTCTTTATGCAAGAGCAGAGCCCTTCACGCAGAGGAGTTTTCGGAAGAGAAGGACTCAGCGGTAGGAGGGTGGCCCCACAACCAGCGCTACCTGAACGACGTGTCCTCCAGGATGAACTCGGTGGAGAGTGCCCTGAGGAAAATCCACTCCCGCGGCTCCTGGATGGATTTCTCTCGTTCATGGAGGAGGGAACAAATTCTCTTCTTCAGGATGGTCATGAAGTGGCTGGAAACTAATGACAAAAGAGCGCCGGTCGAAACCCTCTGGGTCCTCGTCTCCCCGGAGGAGACTCCATCAAAAAAAAAACGCATGGGATTTTGGTTGCCAGGGTCTTCCACCCCAAAAAAAACCCCACACCGCCACATCATTTTGGGTTTTTTTTTTTTTTACCCAGAAATCAACTTCTGTCGGCAAATGCCGTCTGCCTGAGATCATCGACCAAGGTCTGCACCAAAGCTTTGGGGTTTAGTACAGATCTTCACCGTGAATGCGAGGAACCGCGCGGGGAGGTGAAGGAGGCCCTGTGTCACCTCACCTTCCATCTCTTGGGTCCTTCCCCACCCCCCCGGCTTTGAGGGACACCAGAAGCGGCTCTTAACCTCTCTCCATTGTCTTCTTCTTGCCATATGCGTGAGAAGGAGCCATTTCTAGTTCTCTCTCCTCACACCTACCACTACTCTGAGGGTGGAACAGCAAGTTGTGGAGGATCTTGATTCTCTCCATTGGGCGCTGGCTGTTGTCCTTCTTGTCCTCCAGCTGGATCACGGCCTTCTGGATGCTCCCTTTGATCATGGCGTCCACGTTGAGGAACTGCGGCTGGAAAAGAGCAGAGGTCGGTCGGTTGCTCGATGCGACTTTGCTCTCATTTGCCCCGGGGGCACTTAGTCCTGGGACACGATCTTCTCCAGAACCTTGGCAAAGTGGCCTTCAAGGTCCGTACCCATCTCAGCATCCCAACAAACCCTGCTGGAGTCAGTCCCTGGGGCGTGGGGGGCAGCTAGATGTCCCTGGTGAGGGACAAAATGTTCCTCCTGGTCTTGCGCCGGTCACTCCCAGGGGATGTTGGGAGAGCACCACCCAACTTCAACCTCACAGTGGAAGACCCGCAGCTATTCTGCCCCGTGACGAGGTACCAACCCAAGCAAGGACCTTGAAAAGCAGCTCCCCCAACGTCTGTTGAAACCCAACCCGGTTCTTGCACAATGAAAAGCAACTAAAATGAGAAAAATAAGGAAAAAAAGAAACCCAACATACATTTTCCTCTGGGTGAAGACCCGACTCGGTGAGACTTTCCAGGGCAGCAGAATCCTCTGGAGAACCTGAAACCACAATCAACCACACGAGTCAGCTGTCAAAAAAAAAAAAAACAACCCCAAGAAGAGAGAAGTTGCCATCCGCGGGAGGTGGCAGGAGCCTCGTGCCAACCCTGAGGGAGGAGCGAAGAGGCGCCGAGTGAGGTGGAAACCACCCAACCGCTTGGTATGAGCTTCTCCATGACACGAGACCCTCCTCAAGCTCGGGGAGCAATCGGCCACCTCTAAGCAAGAAACGGGCATTCGAGGAGCCACCCAGAGTTGGGTTTGCAACGATGGACCGACCCATTTCCGCCCCAGTTGGCCCATCAGGAGGCAGAGGCCACGTGGCTGGGAAGACCTCAGAAGCTCCTGGGACCAGCGGGTTGGGACCTGCCTGATCCAACTGCATTCCCATCCACAGGTGGGACATGGGAGGAGGGGGCAGAAGGTTTCTGGAAGGGGACAACGGTGGGGTTTTGGTGGGAGACTTCTTACCCGTTGGGGGACACTGCAGGGAGCTGCTCGTGAAGATCTCAGCGATGGTCATTTTGGAGAGCTGGCCGAGATTGGCCTTGAAGTTCTCCGGGGGCATCAGGTCGTCCAAGTGGATGGACTTCCACTCACCTGGAGAAGTAGGAAACGCCCGAGAAGAGGATGGATCAGTCCACCTCGCTCTCGTTTTGGTGCATCGACCCTTCGGAAGCCCAAGGAGCTCGGCTGCTGGGATTTCCCGGCCAAGCAGAGCAGGAAGACAGTGAGAGATAGAATCACAGAATCACAGAATTTTCAGAGTTGGAAGGGACCTCTAGAGATCATCTCGTCCCACTCCCCTGCCAAAGCAGGATTGCCTAGAGCACATTACTCAGGACTGCATCCAGGCGGGTCTTGAAAGTCTCCAGAGAAGGGGACTCCTCCACCTCCCTGGGCAGCCTGTGCCACTGCTCTGCCACCCCAACCGTAAAGAAGTTTTTCTGTGTATTTGAATGGAACTTCCTATGTTCCAACTTGTGCCCATTGCCCCTCGTCCTGTCACTGGGAACCACTGAAAAGAGTCTGGCTCCATCCTCGTTCAGCCCACCCTTTAGATACTTGTACGCAGTAATAAGGTCTCCCCTCAGCCTTCTCTTCTCCGGGCTAAAGAGTCCCAGCTCTCTCAGCCTTTCCTCATGAGGGAGATGCTCCAATCCCTCCATCATCTTAGCTGCCCTATGCTGGACTCTCTCCAGCAGTTTCCTGTCCCTCTTGAACTGAGCAGCCCAGAACTGGACACAGTATTCCAGTTGTGGCCTCACCAGTGCAGAGTAGAGGGGGAGAATGACCTCCCTCGACCTACTGGCCACACTCTTCCCTATGCAGCCCAGGATGCCATTGGCCTTTTTGGTGACAGGGGCACATTGCTGGGCCATGGATAATTTACTGTCTATCAGGACCCCCAGATCCTTCTCCTCAGAACTACTTTCCAGCAGGTCCACCACTGGTACCAGTATATACAGTATATACAGTATATACAGTATATACACCCCTAACCTATACTGGAAGATCCCGCACTTCCTGTGTGAGGTCACCTTCCCCTCCTGCGCTTTCCCCCCACCCGGAGAAGCGAGCGTAACCCCTACCGCTGTCAAAAGCCAGGTAGCTGCAGCCTCCCAGGACCCGCGGGACTTTGGTGATGAGCACGACGTGCATCAGGTGGGGGTTGGCCGACTTCCTTCGCTCGTCTGTGATGCCGTACCTGGAAGCGCCGCCAGAAGGTCAGAGCTGGTGATGTCCGGACTCGTTTGGCCGACGTCTCTGAGCACGGGCAGTGTCTCCTCCCTCTATGCCCCCTCCCAGCGGCTCCGCTCCCACCCCACTGAAGGCTGAAGGCATCTGAGGGGGCTTCGTGAGTGGAGGCCACCCCGAGAAGACCTTCCTTCTGGCCGGTGTTGGTGGGACCCGGTACCCGCCCGGGGCCAAAGGAGACAACGGAGCGTGGAGAGGAGCCCAGTTCAGGTCTCGGGGTGAGGGGGGAAACGGGTCAAAAGGCCGAGGAGGCTTCTGGGAAGTGCGTTGTGCCTGGAAGAAGGAAGAGAGGAAGAAAGGAGGAAGGAAGAAAGGAGGAAGGAGGAGGAAGAGGAGGAAAAGAGGAAGGGAGGAGGGAAAAAGGAGGGCAGAAGAAGGGAGGAAGGAGGAAGAAGGAGGAAGGAGGGAGGAAAGAAGAGGGAGGAAGGAAGAGGAAGGAGGGAAAAGGAGGGAGGAGGGAGGAAGAAGGGAGGAAGAAGGGAGGAAGAAGGGAGGAAGAAGGGAGGAAGGAGAAGGAAGGAGGGGGGAGAAGAGGGGAAGAGGGGGAGGAGGGAGGAGGGGGGAGGAGGATAAGGAAGGAGAAAAGAAGGAGGAAGGAGGGAGGAAGAAGGAAGGAGGAGGAAAGGAGGAGGAAAGGAGGGAGGGAGGAAGGAGAAGGAAGGAGGAGGAAAGGAGGAAGGAGGGAGGAGGAAGAAAAGAGAGAGGAAGAATGGAGGAAGGAGGGAGGAAGAGGAGGACGGTGGAGAAAGGAGAAGGAAGGAGGAGGAAGAGAGGAAAAATGGAGGAAGGAGGAGGAAGGAGGAGGAAGAATGAAGGAAGGAGGGAGGAAGGAGGGAGGAAGAGGAGGAAGAGGAGGACGGTGGAGAAAGGAGGAGGAGGGAGGAGGAAGGAGGAAGAAGAGAGGAAAAATGGAGGAAGGAGGAGGAAGGAGGAGGAAGAATGAAGGAAGGAGGGATGAAGGAGGGAGGGAGGAGGGAGGGAGGAGGGAGAAAAGAAGAAGGAGGGAGAAAGGAGGGAGGAAGAAGGGAGGGAAGAGAAGGAAGGAGAAGAAAGGAGGAGGGAGGAGGAGGAAGTAGGGAGGAAGGCAGGAAGAGGGGGACGAAAGCGGACAAAGACGGAGGGAGGAGGCAGCAGAAGGAGAAGGAAGGCGGAGGGGGAAGGGCGACGCAGGGGAAGAAGGAAGGCCGCCGCAGGACGGAGGAGGAGGAGGGCGGGAGGAGGAGGAGGAGGAGGAGG
>VUYV01000896.1:10727-36539 GCA_008711295.1 Anarhynchus alexandrinus | reverse complement strand
ACGGAGGGGGAGAAGGAAGGCCGCCGCAGGAGGGAGGAGGAGGAGGGCGGGAGGAGGAGGAGGAGGAGGAGGAGGAGGAGGAGGAGGAGGAAGGGAAAGCCGGGCTGAAGCTTACTTGGCGCAGGCCAGGAGCCTCTTGCTGCTCTGCGGCTCGTCGAAATGGAACTGCACGAGGAGCAGCCGCGGTCCCTGCGCCTCCCTGAAGAAACTCCTGCAATGACACCGCCTCTTTGTAATGCTTTCCCCCCTCCCCAAAGCGCCGCGAGAAGCGGGGGCCGCCTGCGAAGGCCGAAGAGAAGGAAGGTCCGAGCCCACCTGAGGTCCCGGCGGAAAGCGTGTTCGGTGTCGAACTGGCTGAGGAAGAGGCAGTGGATCGTATCCGGGAGGTTGAGCGTCTTCTTCAGCGCTTCCACGTCCTTCTGGTTGAGCAGCCTGGCATGGGTAGAAACCTGCGGGAGAAAGGGAAGTCATGACGCGGTTGTCCCACCACCTCAAAGGGGTGGCATCCACCAGGGCACCTCCATTGGCGCTCGGTGTCCACCTACTGCCAACTGGAAAGCGCCTGGAGTAGCTCAGCCTGAGCAGATCCCATTGGCCTCTCCAGGAAGGACAGAGTCTGCCCTGGCTGCAGATGGCAAAGGCAAAGAAGGTGGACGTGACCCCCCCGCCATCATTCTCCTGACCTAACCGAGATGTTGGGGCCACCATAGGATCACAGAATGCTTTGGGTTGGAAGGGACCTTAAAGACCATCTCATTCCACTTCCCACCAGCCCAGGTTGCTCCAAGCCCCGTCCAACCTGGCCTTGGAGAACAAACAGCACCCTTGGGTGCTCTACAGCCAAGCAGGAGTACCTGCAGGCACAGCCTGGTGGTGCTCCCTGTCTTCTTCTGCTGGTTCATGGTCTCACACAAGAGGCTGGCCAGGCTGTTGTGCTTCTGCTCCATGAAATAGAGGTCCTGGATCTGCTTGGCATCCTGCAGAGCGGAGTACTGCAGGCGTAGGACGGAGTCGGGAGTGGCGCACTCCACCAGTTTGCTCGTGGCAGTGGAGAGGACCACTTCTCCGTAGGGTTCGAAGCTCCCGCAGTGGAGGTGTTGGGAGATCTCCAGCGCGATGGCGGCGGAGGTGTCGTCGCTGAAGCCGATGAAGACGTCGTGCTCCTTGGGAGCGTCCTGGTTTGAGGTGTGGGTCCAGACTCCGTACAAATCGGGTTTCTCAATGGAGACAAAGCGTTTGGCCCATATCTCCAGGTCCCGCTTCAGGTCCTTCTGCTGCCAGTTGAGGATGGTGTTCATGTCCAAGCAATGCTTCTCCAGACGGCTCAGCAGAGGGGTGGGGAACTGCGTGTAGACCACATTCTTCTCCTCTATGACTATCAGCCGGAACTCCTCCTTCACGCGGCTCTTCACCCTGTGAGTGCCCAGGCCCAGGTCAACGTAGGAATTATCCCCCAGGCTGACGAAGCATTGATTGAGGGCGTCGTAGAGGCTCTCGTAAAGGTTCTGTATGTTGAGGAGGACGACGGGTCTGCCGATCTCCATGCAGATTTTCACCCTGTTCACCGAGCGGCACACCTGGGAGTAATCCTGGTCCCGTGGGAAACCGGAGCCAAATATGATGTCGCAGTCGTCGGCGTTGATGAGCCGCGTCATCTGGATGATCTGAAAGGCGGCGTTGTTGGTCGTCAGCAAGAGGAGGTAACGAGACTTGAATCCCACTTGCCGCGTGTCCATGTTCTCCTCCAGCAGGCGGATGCAGCTGGTTTCCGTCACACCGGTGAGACAGACCTCGCTGGTGCACTTCCGGAAGATTTCCAGAGGGCGGATATCGCTGGAGCCTCCGAAGTTTCTCTGGATGGCTTTTACGAGGAGCTCCTCTTGAGTGATGTGCGTCATGCCCTGCGTGTAGGACGCGATCATCTTGATTAAGCTGTAGAAGTCGCGAAGGCCAAAAAACTCCGTTTGCTGCGTTTCCAGCACGTTGCAGTAGAAGTTGGCCAGAATGGGGAACAAGTGCTCGATTCTATCGAGGTGGGGTCGGCCGGTGCAGATGCCTTTGGCGGTCTTCACCAGCTCTTCCCTGCTTGGTTCCGTCCGAAAGACAAGGAGGCCCCTGTTCATTTTGGCAGGGTCCAAGGCCCAGTTGGAGATGCCCACGAAGCCAACTTTTTTGTATGGCTCCGGCTCCTCGTCGTCAACACATCCGTCTTCCAGCAGAGGATGCAATGTCTTCAGTGGCATATCGGGGGAGTCTTCCGCGAGGCCGATCTCATCCAGCAGGACCACGGACGCAAACTCCTCCAGGTTCTTGCCCTTCTGGAACTGAGCGCATTGGCGGAAAGTGGAGATGATGCCTTCTGGTTTGGAATGGGGGCTGCACTGGAAGGAGACCAGCTGGACCTCTTTGCATCTTTTGAACAAGGCTTTTTTGGACATCGTGCCTGCCATGGCATCTACAGCGATGGTTTTGGATAGGGATTTGGAACTTCCCGGCTTCCCAACCAGAAAGAGCGGCACCCGGAGGTCCATGCAGACAACCATCATGAAGATGTTCTCCCGCAGAGCGTTGTTGCAGGCCGTCGCCTTCGGAATGGAGAGGTTATCGAGAAACACCTCTTGGCACAACTCGATCTCTTGCTGGAGGCGGGACGCGGGGACCGAGAAGCATTTCGCGACCTCCTCCAGGTACTCGCGGCGCCTCTCCAGGGACACGTAATAGCAGACCCCCACCGAAAGGACCAAAGCCCTTTGCGCGTCGTTTAAGGTCACCTCCTCTTCCTCCCCGCGCGGCCTCATCTTGTCCATGTGGTGGAAAAGGAGGTCCCGGAGGTCATAAAACCAGAGGACTATTTTCATGCAGCGGTCTATGTCCCGCAGGCTGGCGACTCTGCATTCGTCCTTCCTCTCCCTCAGGAACTTCTGGGAGGCTGAGATGACGTCGGTGAAGACATCCAGGTTTCCCGCGGGGATGTGGGTCTCCACGGTGGACTTCACAATCTCCCGGACGTAGAGGCTTTGCGTCTTCTCGTTCAGCTCCCCAAAATCCCAGACCAGAGGTAATAAACTGGGGGGGAGGGGCTGCACCCGATACACCAACTGCCGCAACGGGATGTAACCCAACTTCTCCGGGGTGTCTTCACTCCGGACTCGGTATCCCAAACCGGCTTTCTCCAGTTTCTCAATGGTGTCCTTGGTGTGCCTTTTGTAAGGGTTGCAAGCGGCCACCACTTTTAAGCGGTGGGTCGAAATACGCTTCCCGGCGACGCTGTGGTCACACAGCACTTCTTTGATGGCAAAGATGGCCTCCGAGGTGTTGGCTTCGTCAAAGAAGAGCACCGTGTCCACGCCGTGCTCCTCTTCGTTGGTGTGCGCCAGCTCCACGGCCTGCCTTACCTTCTCCTGGATGGTCTTGGAGGTGGTGCCCCCGTGAACCCGCACCACCATCATGTTCTGAGCGGCCCTGCCCGCGTTCTGCAGATTGCACATGAACTGCACCAGCTTCGTCTTCCCGCAGCCCGTTTCGCCCATGATGATGACAGGGATGCCACACTGGAAGCGCAGGTGAATGGCCAACATCTTCATGGTGTTGTCCAGAGTCAACTGGTAGGAAGCATCTGGGTCCTCCTGGCATTTCACCCCGAAGACTCTGCAGAGGGCCTCCAACTGCTCCTTTCTGGATAAGGTTTCGAATTTCTTATTGAAAGGAACGTTTTGGCGTTCCAAGGTCCCGTACAATCTCCTGCTCATAACCGCCGGCTCCAAAACAGCCTGGGAATAAGCATCGATGGCGTCCAAGTTCTGATTGACATGGAAACCCAAAAACTCCATGGAATCCCCCTCAGTGTGGAAGACTATATACGGGTGCGCCTCTTGTTCCCACTTGCGTCTTAGCTGGTACTCTCGCAGAACGTAGTCCATCTCCTTCAACTCCTCGTTGGGCACGCTTTCATCGGACAAGTTGAGGGACGGCATGGCGAAGTCCTTGGACATGGCGATCATGAACTTGACGACGAACGTTTTGAAGCCGCTGAACTCCCCTCCGACCACCGGACTGCAGAAAACCGAGTTCTCACACTTCCGGAGCTGGAAATCCAAGAAGTGGGTGAAGTTGCTGAGCTCGGTCCAGGAGGGGTTGCTTCTCTCACAGAACTCCATCAAGCACGCCAGGCACTCCCTCTCTGTCCCTTCCACCCTTCCGGAGACGAAAGTGAAATGGTCGAGGTTTTCCTTCCGTTTGTATCTTCTGAGGTATTGGTAGGACCTTTGGAAAACGTCGGTGCTGAGTTTGTCCCGGTCAAAGCGTTGCTCCCTCAGTTCCGCGGGAGGGATGGAACTGGGATTTCCCAACAAGTCGAGGACCCGCAGCGGCGAGACGCATTCCACGGTAGGAAAAAGATCCAGGAATTTTTCTTCCATTTCAACGGACATCTGAAAGCAAGAGGACACCAAATCACTGGGAGGAACGGTCCCCATCCTCCCTACTTCCCCCAAAACCCCTTTCTTTTCCTTAATTTCCCCCCGGTCACAAATGGTTCATCAATCTGGGGAAAAAAAAACCCCAAAACAACGTAGAAATGCCAAGATTTATCCAAGCCGTCAATGCAGATTGAAATCCCTCCAACCATTAAGGTCTTGCCCGGGGTCTCATCTCGGGTTGGGTCATCCTGTTACCTTCTCCTACGCTTTCTCCCATCCCACTAAACCCCTTTGGAGCTGGAGGGACCTCAACCCGGCCAATATTCAAGGTATGGTGAGGGACCACAGACGGATGATCAACCACTAGCGGTGAACCTGGGGTGCATTTCCCACCTTCAGGAGCTCTACAGGGTGGCTTGGGGGCAAATTGGCTTTAAAAACGTGCACGAGGTGCAAGTTATGGCAAAATTGGGATGAAAAAACCCTCCCTTTTTCCTTCAAAACTCGGTGCGGGGCCCGATATTTCCCTTTGAGCAGAGACACGTTTGGCCTGGTTGCTTCTCCGTAGGGTGCGACGTCGCCCCGTTGGAGAGCCAGAGCCTACATTGGGCGGCGCTGCGGTGGCGACCTCCGAGTTGAGCGGATTCACTCATGCTCAACCTTAATGGTTCCTCCAGCCCGAGGAGGAAACCACCAACCACACCCTCCCCCCCAAAAAAAAATTACCTCTTGCTTCCTCGTACTCCTGAGGCCTTTCCCTTTCGCCAGGTACTCAATCAAGTAAAGATGAGAAGGTTTGCACTTCCAGACCAAACCGTCAGGACTCTGGATGTGCCGCAGGATGCACAGGTCAATCAGCAGCCGGTAGAGACCCTTCGATACCTGGAAGGGCCAAAAAAACCCCACCCCAAATTAAAATGGAGAAGTCCATCACCACACACTCAACACTCCGTTTGAGTTTTCACCTCCTTCTCCCCCTCCCCGTGCGTAAGGTTTTCTCCATTTCACCACCTCTTCCGGTCGGCTTTAAGATCGGGGCACTCACCACTGGAGCGACGTCGATGTGGAAGACGCTGGGTTGCATTTCGGTCCAGGATTCCTTGACGGAGAAGAGCTCCTCCACGAAGAACTGGAAATCGATGTCCGACTCCATCAGCCGAATGGTTTTGTGAAGCAGGAGCGTGCCGCCCCGCTGGGCCCGGACCTTCCCAATGGTATTGTCCACAAAGAGAGACTTCCCTAAGGAGCGGGAGAGACGGTGGTCAATCGTCTACCCTTCTACACTCGCGCGTCACCCAAAAAGAAGGAAATCTCTCCCAAAAAGCACGGTGGGCCACCTGGCCTCCTCGGGTCGAGGTGGAATCCCACAATCCCCAAAACCTCACCCATTCCCGCTCGCTCCGAAAAGACGAACTTGACGTTCTGCTGATAGGGCTCCTCGAAGGCTTGAGCCACGGGGGCCATCCCGCCCGGCACTTTGAGGTGGGTCTTCAGGTAGGTCTGGATGTCTTCCTTGGTGTAGCAAGGGAAGGTCACCTTGTAGGCATCAAAGGCCGTGATAACGTAGGAATTGTGAGCTTTGGCGTTGCAGAAGA
This sequence comes from Anarhynchus alexandrinus, assembly GCA_008711295.1. Classification (NCBI taxonomy): domain Eukaryota; kingdom Metazoa; phylum Chordata; class Aves; order Charadriiformes; family Charadriidae; genus Anarhynchus; species Anarhynchus alexandrinus. The sequence continues at coordinate 30,526 of VUYV01000896.1, read as the reverse complement.
TGATGAATCTGTAGTTGGGGATGCCGGAAGATTGCACCAGGCGGAAGAAGTGGGACTCGAGTCGTTTTGAAACTTTATAAACCAATTTATCAGCGCCCAACAAGCAGTAGATCTTCTGGTCTTGGGAACCCGGAGAAAGAGCTCTCCGGACAAGCAGCTCCACCTCCTCCTCCTCTGTGTTGGGTGTACACACCAGGACCTCGTCATAGGAGGGGAGAGGCGCCGTCTCAGTGTGTTGGTAGACGAATAACATGTTGGGTAACATTTCCTCTTCCTTACACATGATGAGAAGCGGTTTCCCGGCTTCGAAGCCGATGGGTAAACTTCTCTCAACGCGGGCGCTCTCCAGAGCGGCCAAATGCTTGACCATCTCCCCAAAAACATCCAGGCCTATGTATTTATCGGACACCAGGCCGGGGAATTTCTTGCAGTAGGCATCCCAGAGCAGGTTGACCTTGTCGTAAATGGATGGCAAACTCTCGAAGGAGGCGGTCAACTCGTCCTGCGCCAGGGTGCTGAAGGAAACCCGGTCGACATCTCCTTTGCCGGTCTGAAACTTCCGCCTCTTCCGCAGGAAGGTTTCTCTCGTCTCCTCGTACAATTTGCTGAGCTCTTCAACCAGCTCCTTGTCGTCACCTTGCTCGAAGGCGAAGTCCATGAGCATCTGCTCGGTGACAGGCGCGTGGGACAGGCAGCTCTGCAGGGCGGCCTTTGCCACCGCCTCATCGTAGCCCGACTCGGCCAAGCTCTTGATGAGCTGGGGGAAACGGATGATGTAGTCGTGCCAGGTGACCGATCCCTCGCCTTCCGCTGCTGTGTTCACCGAATCCAGAGGAGTCATCAGCGCGTCCTCCAGGGCTTTTTTGATGTCTTCGTCCGTGATGTCGTGCTTGACGGCGGAAAGCATGAGCAGCACCTGCGGTTCCACGATCCCCTTCTGGACTCTGGCCAGCTGGCTGCACAGATAGAAGAGCTGGTGGGCAGTGAAGAGGTTGAGGTGGTAGTAGGTGTCCCTTTGAGTCTCCAGGTACTTCTTCCACTCTACCAGGCAACGCTCCATGGCTTTCGAGAGGCTCTCCAGCTCCTCCAGGAGGGGTCTCGTGCTCTGAACAAGGATCCCAGTGATTCCGAACTCCGTGTAGACCGTCACACGTTGCTGGGGGTTGCAGTAGATGTCGGCCTTCCAGTCGATGAAGAGGATGTTGCTGACGCTGAGAAGCTCCAGGTACAACTTTCCGACCATCATGACTTTTTCCAGGATCTGTAACACGCCAAAGACACAAGAGGGAAACGGATGACACACTGCAGCGGGTTCTCCATGGCTTCCAAATGCCGCGCGGGTCACGCCTTCCACCCGAGATCTGCACAGCTCAGCAGTGGGATCCCCGGAACAAGCAAGACATGGACATGCTGGAGAGAGTCTGGGGAAGATGATGAAGGGACCGGAGCATCTGGCTGTGTGGCTGGTGCCCTACACAAGGTTTGGGCTTCTATGGTGGTGGACCTACCCTTGAGAAGCCGAATCTGCCCTTGAGAAGGTGGATCTACCTTTGAGAAGTTAGAACTGCCTCTGAGAAGCCCAATCGACCTTTGAGAAGTTGTTGGATCTATCTTTGAGAAGTTGGATCTGCCTTCGACAAGATGGATCTACCCTTGAGAAGGTGGATTTACCCTTGAGAAACCAGATTGACCTTTGAGAAGCCGCACTGGCCTTTGAGTAGTTGGATCAGCTTTGAGAAGGTGGATCTACCCTTGAGAAGGTGGATCGACCCTTGAGAAGGCAGATCTACCCTTGAGAAGGTGGATCTACCTTTGAGAAGTTGGATCTACCCTTGAGAAGGTGGATCGACCCTTGAGAAGCCAGGTCGACCTTTGAGAAGTTGGATCTACCCTTGAGAAGGTGGATTTACCTTTGAGAAGGTGGATCTACCTGTGAGAAGCTGGATCGACTTTTGAGAAGCCGGATCGACCTTTGAGAAGCCGGATCTACCTTCGAGAAGTTGGATCTACCTTCGAGAAACTGGATCGACCTTTGAGAAGCTGGATCTACCCTTGAGAAGGTGGATCGACCCTTGAGAAGGTGAATCAACCTTTGAGAAGTTGGATCTACCTTGGAGAAGCCGGATCTACCTTCAAGAAGTTGGATCTACCTTTCAGAAGGTGGATCTACCTTCAAGAAGGTGGATCTACCCGTGAGAAGCCGGGTCTGCTGGGAGATGAAGGGATTCACCAGACCAACTGGGACAACTGGGTCTTCACCAACAAGCTGGCCAGACGTCTACAGAGAGCTTTGGCCCCGGCCCTTGGGAAGGGGATGGAGTTTTGAGGAAGAGGGAAGAGCCAGGGGCTGCCAGTGGATGAGGGACCAACAGGGAAATATCTGGGAAAGGTCTGGAGGGAATTACGGCGCGTCCCTCTCAAAGGATTGGGAAAGCTGAGGAGCAGCTGGAGCTGAGTTCGGCAATGGCGGCTGTGACGAAGAAGGGCTTCCACAGGTCCGTTGGCCAGAAAAGAAAGAAGATTAACGAAAATGGAACCCTCTGGTAAATCAGAGAGGAGAGTTGGTGTCAACCCACATGGAAAAGATCGAGACAGTCAATTTTTGGCCTATTTTCTGTGGTAACCTCTCTTCCCACCTCTCGCATGCCCCTGAGCCTCCCGGCAGAGTCTGGGGGAATGAAGTCCCTCCCACGGCAGGAGATGAGGTAGGAGACCACCTGAAGAACCTCAAGGGACTTAAGTCCACAGGACTCCACTCCGCTCTGCTGAGGCCCCACCTGAGGCACTGCCTCCGGCGCCGGGGTCCTCAGCAGAAGAACGTGAGCCAGCAGTGCGCCCAGGTGGCCAAGAAGGCCACCAGCATCTTGGCTTGTATCGGGAATGGTGTGGCCAGCAGGACTGGGCCAGTGATGGTCCCTCTGTGCTTGGCACTGGTGAGGCCCCACCTCGAGTGCTGTGTTCAGGTTTGGGCCCCTCATGAGAAGAAAGACATTGAGGTGGTGGAGAGTGTCCAGAGAAGGGCAACGGAGCTGGTGAGGGGTCTGGAGAACATCTTATGAGGAGCGGCTGAGGGAACTGGGGGGTGTTGAGTCTGGAGAAAAGGAGGCTGAGGGATGACCTTCTCCACAACTACCTGAAAGGAGGGTGTAGAGAGGTGGGGTGGGTCTCCTCTCCCAAGGAACAAGCGATAGGACAAGAGGAAATGGCCTCAAGTTGCCCCGGGGGGAGGTTTAGGATGGATACGAGGAGAAATGTCTTCACCCCAAGGGTTGTCAAGCACTGGACCAGGCTGCCCGGGGACGCAGTGGAGTCGCCATCCCTGGAGAGATTTAAAAGCCCTTTAGATGTGGTGCTGAGGGACGTGGTTTAGCGGTGGGTTTGGCAGCGCTGGGTTTACGGTTGGACTCGATGATCTTCAAGGTCTTTTCCCACCTAAACGATTCTGTGATTCTAAGAAGGACGTGGACCTGTTGGAGCAGGGCCGGAAGACGGACAAGGGGATGCTCGGAGGGTGGGGGACACCTCTGCTGTGACGAAAGGCTGAGAGCGCTGGGGGTCGTTGAGCCAGAGAGGCTCTGGGGAGACCTTCTTGTGTCCGTTTAAGAGCCAAAGAGGGCTTAGAAGAAAGATGGAGAGAGATCTTTCATGGAGGCCTTGGAGCCACAGAACAAGGAACAATGGTTTTAAAACCAAAAAAGGGGAGATTTAGATGAGATCTGAGGAAGAAATTCTTCGCTCTGAGGGTGGTGACCCAGGTTGGCCAGAGAAGCTGTGGCTGCCCCATCCCTCGAGGTGTTCAAGGCCAGGTTGGACATGGGCTTGGAGCAACCTGGGCTGGTGGGAGGTGTCCCTGCCCAGGGCAGAAGGGGTGGAACGAGATGGTCTTCAAAGGTCCTTTCCAACACAAACCCTTCACCATAAGGAAGTATGAAAGGTCTTGGATGGGCCATTGGGCACCTCAAGTGAAGGACAAGGCTTGGGCAAGCAAATCCCACCGCCGCAGCTCGGGAAGGGGCCGTCATCCTAAAGCAACACCTCCGCTCCTTGAAAAACCCCAACTGTAGCTCAGGGATGAGTCTCCCGGAAAGAATTCCAGCAAAATCCCGAGCCCGATGGTCACCGTTTTTCAGGCGGTGCTGCGGACTTACCTCCAGGAAACGGTTTGCCTCTTCTCTGCCCTGCTCGACCTTGGTGGCGATCAACATCAGCTTGTTCCGGAGCTCGGTGAGCTGAGACAAACTGTATTTCTTGACCTTCTGGTCGGCTGGAGCCGCATTCTCCTCGCCGTCATCCAGCAGTCGCAACGAGACGCAGTCCTCCAGCGTAGCCTGGGAAGGAGAGAAGACGACCGACATCACCACGTGGCCCTTTCAACGCGGCTTCAGGCTGAAACGCTGCGCGTGGGGACTCTACAGGGCCTTCGGAGGGAAGAAAAGTCCATTTTCCTGCTGAAAATGCGCGAGGTTTAAGGCAGAATCGGTGGTACCAGTTGCAAACCCAACTGGAGGTGTCTCGGCAAGCTGGCACGCTCATGGGAAGCCGATTTCAAGATCTTCTCTCCCAACGGCATTAAAAAATACGCCTGGGCAAGAAACCGCCTTGGAGAGCCTTTACCTGGAATTTCGGAGGTGCTGAGATGGCAAAAATCCCGTTTCTGTTGATGCTTCGGGCTTGAGAGATGGATGAACGTTCCACAGAGCCGTGGGAGTCGTGAACTGTCCGGATCCACTCTCTGTTGTTGCAGGAATCTTTCTGCGGAAGAAGAACCAAAGGGAAACCCAGTCACCAGCCGGAACAATGCCGAGCGCTGCTCTTCCCCCCCCTCCAAATCTGATGTAGATGGGGGTTTCCGGGACCGTTTCTTCTCTGGATGGATCTTCCCATGGTTTCTGAGGAGACACAACCCCAGAGTTGGCCCCGTCCCCACACCCCACAGCGTTGGCACGTGGCGAAGCTCTTCTCCTCCGCTCCGGGTTTGGTGGGGAGCAGAGCGACAGAACACAGGGGACGCAAAGCTGCTTCTGTCAAATTCCGCATGAGGTTGTGAAGTCTTCCAGCCTTGGAGACGCCCAAAACCCAACCGGACATGGCTGCGAGCCGCCTGCCCGACCTTCCCCCCATTTTTTAAGTGGGGGATTTAGACCAGACGACCTCCAGAGGTCCCTCCCGACCTCAACTATTCCGCGATCCTCAACTACAGATGCCTGAACCCGTTTCCTCCTTATTCCCAACGCCTACTGGGTCTCCTCCAGTTGCCCACCCGCGTGCGTAAGGTCGTTTGAGATGTTCCACCAGGTTTCCACTCCATAAAGAGCACGGACTTTGCCCGGGTCCTGCTGCCCCACATGGAGAAACCATCTTAACTGGCGTCGGAGACCTCCGCAGGAGCAACTCGGCTTCAGGGCAAGAGTCCAAGTGACTTTGGGACACGGGGACTTGAAGACTCACCAGCTTCTTGGGAAGCTTAGGGTCCTTGGCGACGGCTTCTCCGATGAAAGACAGATTCTCCGAGAACTGCTGGAAACCAGCCGTGGGGCTCAGGTCGAACACAATGGGGGCAGAAGCAGCCATGGCATCACGGAAGAACCTCACCCTGTCGATATCCATGTCATTTTCCCCCGCGGAAATCGAGGCCAAATCCACAAAAACGGGGATTTCCGTCTTGTCTGGGGGTGGGGGGGAATAAAGAAAAAATAAGGAAAATAAGAGAGGGGGTTGAGGATTCCCCAAATGCTGTGTTGGATGTGGGGACAGATGGGGACGAAGTGGTGTCCCTCGGAATCTGATGACTTCCTTCCTTCCTCCCTCCTTTCCAGCCCACCTTTTATGATGGTCTTGATCCAGGAGGTGAAACCGTTGCTCGCGCATTCCAGAAGTTCCCTCAGAAAGTCCAAGACTCCCTGGGGGATGTCACTCAAACACTTTTTCACCTCCATCAAGTCTTTGCTCATGAAATCCAGGCGCTTATTCTTGAATTCCTCCTCTTCCTGGAACAAAAAAGAAACAAAAATCAGTGTGCGTCTGTTGGGAAGAGACGGGAAGAAGCTCGGTTCTGCCTCCTCCACCCCAAATAAGATGAGATCTCAGCCTCAAACCCAAGTCCGCTCTTGACGTCATCCCCGTAGGCCTCCGGGGTGAATAGGAAGAGGCAACTGGAAGCAATTCCTTCAGCCCATCGCTCAAGTTTAATGGAAGAGGATGGCTGGAGAGCAGCCCTGGGGAGAAGGGCCTGGGGGTGGTGGTGGATGAGAAGCTCAACATGAGCCAGCGATGTGCAATCACACCCCGGAAGGCCAACCGCATCCTGGGCTGCATCAAAAGTGTGGCCAGAAGGTCAAAGGAGGTGATTCTGCCCCTCTACTCTGCTCCGGTGAGACCCCACCTGGAGTACTGCATCCAGCTCTGGAGCCCCCAACATCAGAAGGACATGGACCTGCTGGAGCGGGGCCAGAGGAGTCCCCGGAGATGCTGCGAGGGCTGGAGCCCCTCTGCTGGGAGGACAGGCTAGGAGAGTTGGGGGGGTTCAGCCTGGAGAAGAGCAGGCTCCGGGGAGGCCTGAGAGCCCCTTCCAGTGCCTAAAGGGGCTCCAGGAGAGCTGGGGAGGGACTCTGGATCAGGGGGTGGAGTGATGGGACAAGGGAGAACGGCTTCAAACTGGAAGAGGGGAGATTGAGATGAGATATCAGGAGTAAATTCTTCGCTCTGAGGGTGGTGAGACACTGGAACGGGTTGGCCAGAGAAGCTGTGGCTGCCCCATCCCTCGAGGTGTTCAAGGCCAGGTTGGACGGGGCTGGGAGCAACCTGGGCTGGTGGGAGGTGTCCCTGGCCGGGGCAGAAGGGGTGGGACGAGATGGTCTTCAAGGTCCCTCCCAACCCAAACCATTCCCTGATTCTATGAATCCCACCGAGGAGGACTTAATCACGAGCCACCCGATGGACCTGTCTACCTGGATTTTCCCCCCGCGAGCGACCAACACAGGTGCCCGCGCGCCTCCTACGTACGTATTTCGTCAGGTCGCTGAGGATCTCGAAATCCCCCTCCAGCCCAAGCTTCTGTCGCAGAGCGTCGATCATCTTGGCCGTGTTCACCACCTTGGAGAGGGTGAGGTAGTTCTCAATCCTCTCCACCGCCCCCCCGATCCAGTTGGCTTTGCCGCCCCTTGGCCCTTCGCTCTCCTCCATGATCTTAAACTCCTCCAGGAGCTGCTCCTTGTCTCCCAGCAGCTTCTCAAACTGGCTCTTCACGGTCCCGAGGGTGATGGAGAAGTCTTTGAGGGACTGGTAGGTCTTCTGAAAGGCAGCGATGGCCGGGTTATACATTTTTTCTCGCACATCTTCTAGGGAGAGGACTTGACCTTCAGGTCCAGTGGCCTCGATCTGCTTGGCCATCATCTTCCACAGCTGCCGGAAACATTGGCTTTTCTCCACCATGGCCAGTTTTTGCATCACGGGGCTATAATCATCCAGGGGGTGCGGTTGCACCACGCTCTTGCCGTTGATGGAGAACAGCTTCACCGCCATCTGCTCCCTCAAACTGCCGCTGTCCACGACGCTCATCTCCACGGGGCTTCTGTCCACTGAACAGGGCGGCAACAAGAAGGAACCCGCGTCACGCCTCGCTCCGCCAACAAAGACATGCCAACGGGTTGTCCCAACGTTGACCCAACATCAACGGGTGCCCTGACGGCGTCTCCCTCCCACCCGCTGTGAGACTCTACATCTTAGGAGGCATCTCCCCACTCAACCACCACAGAAGAAGCTCCATTCACCCAACGGGTACCTTTAACCACGTCCTCAATGCTGCGGCACAGGCAGAGGAAGGAGCGTCTTTGCCTCTTCTGCTCTTCCAGTTGGCCAAACTCTTGCGTCCTGACCTCCAGCACTTCCGTTATGCACGTGGAGAAAGAGGGATCTGGGGGAAAAAAAGAAGTCCCAGAGGTGAAGGAGAACCACTGGGAAGAGAAGAGCTGAAGGGAACGCGATGTCGGCCACCAAAAAACCCCCCCAAAAAAGCAATGAGATGAGGAAAACCTGCTGCTGAACCCACCAAAAATATCAATAAAGTTTATTATCGCAGCAGGATTTGGAGGACTCGCCCCAAAAATATCGATAAAGTTTATACTCGGAGCAGAATTTGACGGATTTGACGGCAAAAACCACCAAAAATATGGATAAAGTTTATTCTCGGAGCAGGATTTGACATCAAAAGCCACCAAAAACATCAGTAAAGTTTATTCTCGGAGCCGGATTTGGAGGACTTGCCCCCAAAACCACCAAAAATATGGATAAAGTTTGTTCTCGGAGCAGAATTTGGAGGATTTGCCCCTGAAAATGCCAAAAATATCAATAAAGTTTATTCTTTTAGCAGAATTTGATGGATTCGACATCAAAAACCACCCGAAACATGGATAAAGTTTATCCTTGGATCAGAAGTTGTTGGATTTGCCCCCAAAAATGCAAAAAATATGGACAAACTTTATTCTCAGAGTAGAATCTGATGGATTTGCCCCAAAACCGCAAAAAATATGAATAAAGTTCATTCTTGGAGCACAATCTGATGGACTTGCTCCCAAAAATATGGATAAAATATATTCTCGAAGCAGAATTTGACAGACTTGCCCCCAAAACCACCAAAAATATTGAAAAAATTTTATTCTCAGAGCAGAATTTGATGGATTTGCCCCCGCCACCACCAAAAATATCAATAAAGTTCATTCTCGGAGCAGAATTTGGAGCATTCGCCCCTGAAAATGTCAAAATCATTGAAAAAGTTCATTCTTTTAGCAGAATTTGGAGGATTTGCCCCCTTTCCTTTGGGTTTTTTTCATCGATCGGAGCCGGAGTTGTCCCTGAAGTCAACGCAGGAACCTGGGAAGATGCACCACCGCCTTCCTTGACATAAACCCCACAAAATGCCCCAAAACTTAAAAATAAACCCCACAAACCCCCCAAAATCTTCCAAATAAACCCCCCAACCCCCCCCAAATTTTAAAATAAACCCCGCAAATGCCCCAAAACTTCCCCCACATTGACAAAACCCGAGTGGTTTTCCCTCCGTCCCCCTTCTCAAATTGCTTCAAATCCCCTCCGCGACCAACAATTTACATTTCCAGTTCGAGTTTTTTGAACCCAATTCAATTTTTGGGGGTTTTTTTTGATAATTTTCATTTGCCTTCCCCTTTTCCATTAAACGCCCCGTAAGATGTTTCTCCCGGTGGCCACGTTGGCTACCAAAAAACGCCCGCGTTGGCGAGTCCCAACTTACCGCAGGTGCACAGCATCTTCTTAAACGTCACCTTATCCTTCAAGATGTCTGAGAGGACACTGCAGGGAACGTCTCCCTGGAGGACGTGGTGGCCCACGAAGCTGGAGAGCTCGTAGACCCGCTCAAGGAGGTTCTGGGCGCCCTCGCTGAGCTGGACGGGAAACTTGCGCTCCGATTCTCCTGCGAAATACGGGAAATTTGGTGAAAGACAGCCAGCAATCGCTCGCCTGCGTTTCTTCTGAAGGTCTTCTTCCTCTGCGGGAAGAGGCAGCAGCTTCCGGTTCACGGGGGGCCGTCACCCCACCGGTGGGGGGGGTGGGTCAGTGGTTGCTTCCGCGCTCAACCATCAAAATTGGCGTCTTGGGACAATCCCAAATTTCCTTTGGAAAACCCAATATCCGCCCTGCCTGAAAGGAACCATGGGGACCACCTGGGAAACCATGGGGACCACCATAGAAAGCATGGGGACCACCAGGAAACTACAGGGACCACCTAGGAAACCACGGGGACCACCATAGAAAGCACGGAGACCACTTAGGAAACCATGGGGACCACTGAGGAAACCATGGGGATCACCACAGAAAGCATGGGGACTACCTAGGAAATCATGGGGACCACCATAGAAACCATAGGGACCACCAGGAAACTACAGGGACCACCTAGGAAACCATGGGGACCACCACAGAAAGCATGGGGACTACCTAGGAAACCATGGGGACCACTGAGGAAACCATGGGGACCACCATAGAAAGTAGGGGGACCACCATAGAAACCATGGGGACCACCGAGGAAACTACAGGGACCACCTAGGAAACCACAGGGACCACCAAGGAAAGCATGGGGACCACCTAGGAAACCATGGCGACCACCTAGGAAACGATGGGGACCACTGAGGAAACCATGGGGATCACCACAGAAAGCATGGGGACCACCTAGGAAACCAGAGGGACCACCAAGAAACCACGGAGACCACCACTGTCTTCCCCTCCACAACTCCACAACAGCGTTGAGCTTGCAACGAAGAAGTGTTGTGACGGGGACAAAGAAACCGAGACCTTTCTCCACTCCTGGAGAGAAACCAAGACGTTTTTCTCCATTCCTGGAGAGAAACCAAGATGTCTCTCCACTCATGGATAGAAACCAAGATGTTCCTCTCCATTCCTGGAGTGAAACAAGGACGTTTCTCCATTCCTGGAGTGAAACCAAGACGTTCCTCTCTATTCCTGGAGAGAAACCAAGATGTTTCTGCACTCCAGGAGTGAAACCAAGACATTTCTCCATTCCTAGAGGGAAACCAAGAGGTTTTTCCACTCCTAGAGAGAAACCAAGATGTTCCTCTCCACTCCTGGCATGAAACCAAGACATTCCTCCCTTCCTGCTGTGAAACCAAGACATTCCTCTCCACTCCTGGAGTGAAACCAAGATGTTCCTCTCCATTCCTGGATCAAAACAAGGACGTTTCTCCACTCCTGGAGAGAAACCAAGACGTTCCTCTCCACTCCTGCTGTGAAACCAAGACATTTCTCCATTCCTGGAGAGAAACCAAGATGTCTCTCCACTCATGGATAGAAACCAAGCTGTTCCTCTCCATTCCTGGAGTGAAACAAGGATGTTTCTTCACTCCTGGAGTGAAATGAAGACATTTCTCCATTCCTGGAGAGAAACCAAGATGTTCCTCTCCATTCCTGGCATGAAAACAAGACCTTCCTCTCCATTCCTGGTGTGAAACTTAATTTTTCTAGCTCATTTTTTCCCTGCCCTCTCCCATTTCCCGTCGCCAACCAAATCACAAGGTGCCGGCGAGAAGACCTGCTCTTCCCATCCAGCTCCTTCACCACCCAAGAGCTCCTCCCAAGGGAAGCCCTCAGGGTTGGGAGGAAGGAGAGGGGTGGGACACTCACGGACAGCAGAAATGAGATCGCAGAGCCCCGGCGTGGTGAGGAGGTTTGCCAGGACGAGCCTGGTGGTCTCGTCAAACGTGGTGGGACTTTCCAACCTCTTCACCTCCCAACACATTTTCTCCACTGTGACGGAAAGCACCTTCCCAGCAGCCGGTTTCCTCGTCCCGAGGAGCACGGGTGGTCTGACCTTCAACGCCGATTCCTGGAAGGACGAGAAATTGTTCCTCTTTAGGGGCTTCGTGGCCCGGCTGATGGTTCCCAAAGACCTTTCCCCGCTCTTCTAACCCAACAAAGATCTTCCCCAAAGAGGTTTTTCCCCCTCTCTTGGACCTTCCGCCGCAACGAGGCACAGAAGAATGTCTTCTTGGGCACCCAGAGCAACCACCACCCAACGCCTCTGCTCCGAAGGTGTCATTTCTTATGACTTATCATGGAAACATGCAACGCTTTGGGTTGGGAGGGACCTTCAAGACCATCCGGTTCCACCACACACCCTCCACTTGCCACTGGCCACCTTCCGCTAGCCCAAGTTGCTCCGAGCCCCATCCAACCCTGGCCTTGAAGACCTCCAAGGGGTGGCTCAGATGAGGTCGCCTCCTCGCTGCCGGGGTTGGGCTTATAGAACGGTTACGATTGCACAAGGGCGGAGGAAAATGTGGGGTTTGGGGGTTTTTTGGGGGGTGTTTTTCCAACCCCGTTCGATGGGTGAAGTGCTGCAGTGGAGTCATCTCCCAAACACGGCTCTGCGAAGAGCCAACGAGGGGCCTCCAGGGTAGGGAAACATCCGGAAGGTGGATATCGGGAGGTTGAAGCACAGAATCATCCAGTCGTCAAAGTTGGGAGCGCCCTTCGAGATCATCAAGTCCAACCGTCAACCCAACACCGCCACTGCTGAACCCCCACGTCCCTCAGCACCACATCTGCCCGGCTTCTAAACCCCTCCAGGCTTTCTCCACCCAAACACACTCCACCGCTTCCCCGGACAGCCCGTTCCAATGCTCCACAACCCTTTTCGGAGCAGAAATTTCTCCTCATATCCATCTTGAAGCGACCTGAGGCTGTTTCTTCATGTTCCTCGGGAGAAAAGACCGACCACCACCACCACCACCTCTCCACAACCTCCTTCCAAGCGGCCGTAGAAGGTTTCTGCTTTAGCGTGGAGCCGGATTCAACCTCGGCGACCTCAGGGTGGAGTTTTGGGGAGGTCCCCAAGCAGGTCCTCGGCAAAGCCGGAGCCGTAGAGGTCTCCGGTAGAAGTGAGGTGGGACGGCAGCTCTCCTACCCGGCTTTTTTCCAGGGTTCTGATCCACCAGATGACACAATCAGTGAAGGAGGTCTCCAACTCCGCCTCGTACTGCTTCTCCGTCATCAGGAACGCCTCGTAGAAGCCCATGAGGTGTTTGTCATGAATCTATGGCGGAGAAACACTTATGGGGCAGCTGCTCTTACCAACCCGACTGGAGTTCCACCACCGAAACGGTGACAGCGGCAAAACCCAATGTTGGCGAAGAGCATCCATCCCTCAACCAGCTGGAGGGGGGGGTCTCCATGACTCACCTGCATCAACCACGTCTTGAACATGTTGTGGAGCAATTTCCGCCACTCCGTGGTCCAGTCGGCGCAGAGGATCTCCACCGAAAGCAGCTGCTGCCACATCTACAGAAGAAGAGCCAAACCCACCCGTTGACCTCGAGGAATGCCGGGATCTCCCAAGGGTTGAGGCTCACGTTGGTCTCCGGGTTTCCTCACTCACCTCAATGTTCTTCAGGAAGGACTTCTCATCCGTGGGTGCCTTCTGGAAGTATGTGTCGAGCCACGGCTTGGTGAAACGTGAAAACTCATGAAACCTTTCCACCGAAGCCAACTGCTGGAATTCCTTGAGAAACCCAAAGGCGAGAAGAATGAACCGGAAGCTCCGGGTTCTCCTCGGTTCCAAAAGAAGAGGTCAAACCCTCGTGAGGGAAACCGGAAGACCTCCTTCTCACCTCGTTGTCTCGCAGCAAATCCGCCGGACCGACAAACTTCTCGAATATCCGCAGCGTCGTCATCATGGAGCCGAACACCACCCACTTCATCAGGTTCCCCAAGAAAAGCGTCAGCAACATGTAAACCAAGTTCAGACACTGCAAGACCTCGTGCTCCTTCGTGTCCTTCAGCAGTGGCTTCGGAGACCTGCGGAGGCAGGAAAGGACCAAACGCTTCTTGTGGCTGCTTTCACGGGTCCCCACCTCACCCCAACCGCCGCCGCCCGCCGCTGGGAGAGGTGGGCAGGTTCCCATGACCCTGGTGGGTCTCCAAGCTCTCCAACCACGGCATGGGGTTAAGGACATGCCAAAAAAGCAACGGGCAAATCGTGGCATCCACCTTCTTTCCGCTCAGTTGGAGCTTCGCCCACCCCCCCCTCCCTCCCCACCCCCATCCCCGCCGGCGTCACGGCGCCTTCTCCTCTCGAGGAGCCCCCGCTCACATGTCCTCGATCCAAGAGTCCACCCCGCTGGAGATGTTTTCCAAGAACGCGTTCAAATGGTCATCCTGAAAAGGGGACAGAGAGACGTTAAGGACCACAAGCGAGAAGGTTTCTGCTCCCGCAGCTGAGGAGCTTCCACCGGGAAACCCAAAAACGTGAAGTTTTCTGGTGAGAGGAAAGAGATTTCCTCTCTTCCGGCCCCAACATCCAACTCTCTTTCTCCAACTAAGTCCTTCCGTCCTGCTGAAGATCTCTGCAGGGACCATGGACACGTTCTGCCCCATGTTTAAGCAGCCCCCACCGCTCCCCGCAGAGCAGAAGAAGGTCTCCCACCAGTCAGTTGTCCTTACAGGCACTGGGATCTTGTCTTTTGTGACATCCATGAAGCGCATGTACAAACTCTCCAAGAAGAGCGGGAGCGGAAGCCAACTGTGAGGCAAAGGGTCCCGGATGAAGTTCCTCAAGGCCACCATCTCCACCACCTTCTTTGCCAGCGGAAGGCATCTTTTAATCAAGGTCTTGTGAGTGGCAATCATCTTCAGGACTTTCCTAGGATGGCAGGTAAAGAACACGAGATGGACTTTGGAGGACCAGGAGGCACGCGGGTGGCATTTGAGGTGGCCCCGTGACTGGTAGACGCAGTGGTGGCCCCATGTTTGACAGCAAGTGACTCTACGCCCGCTTGAAGGTCATGAGGACAAAACTCGGGGTTCGAGTTGACCTCGACGGGTTGGAGGAGGGAGCCTGTGCCAACCGGGTGAAGTTCAACAAGGCCCAAGTTCGAGGTTGTCTCGGTTTGAGGCCACTCCAGCCCAAACCACCACAAGAGGTCCTCTACCGTGGCCACGGCAACGGTTGGATGTCCCATTTGGATGGGACTTAAGGAAGAAACGTCACAGGCTGAGGGTGGTGGGACACTGGAACGGGCGGCCCAGAGAAGCTGCATGCGCCTCGTCATTGGAAACGTTCCAGGCCAGGTTGGACGGGGCTTTAAGGGACCTTCTCTAGATCATAGAATGGGTTGGGTTGGGGTTGGGGACGGGTTGGAAGTGGCCTTCAACGACCATCTAGTCCAACCCCCCTTCAGAGATCATCCAGTCCACCCCCCAGGCCGTGGACAGGGACATCTTCCCCATTGTTGGAGGTGTTCAAAGGTCAGGTTGGACAGGGCTTTGAGGGACCTGATCTGGAAGATCACAGGATGGGGTTGGGTAGGGTTTGGGTTGGAAGGGACCTTCGAGGATCATCTTTGAAGGACAGGAACATCTTCGCCACCGTCGGCAGCGGTCAAGGTCAGGTCGGACGGGGCTTTGAGCAACACGATCTAGTGGGAGGTGTCCCCGCCCACGGGGGGAGGGTTGGACAAGATGATCTTTGAAGGTTCCTTCCAACCTTTCTGACCCAGCTGTCTGGCTGAGACCACAGAGCAGCTGGCTCCATCCTTTCCTTGAGGTCCACCAACCTTTCCCCCCGCCACAGGGCAGGGCCCACGGCGTGTGAAGGAGAAGGGACAACCCCTTGAGAAGCCACCGAGCAGAAGGAATGAAAAGCGTTTTGAGGAGCAGGACTGCTCCTCACACACACCCCCCCCCCTCGATCCCACCTCAGCCTTTCAGACCCACCTTTGGTTCTCTTCGTCCCTCCTCAGCCGCACGAAGGCTTCCATAGGAGGTTTGTGTTGGATAGAGGGGTCCTCCTCCATCTCCTTGATGGCATAGAGCAGTGGGAGCAACCAGATCCACAAGGTGCCAGAGGTCGTCTGGAGACAGATCTTCCTCAGAGCCGGGAAGTATTTGCTGCCAAAAAAAAAAACAAAGTCAAAAAAAAGTCCAACTTTCCATAATCGACCCCTGGGATGGTGGTGGGAGACCTGTCCCAACGTGGGACAGAGACTTCCACCACGACCGATGACAGGAAAGAGCTCAGCTCGAGATATCTCCAGGGGACAACCGATAGCAGAGATGGTGGATGCTCTTTGAGGTGCCCCAGGGTTGCCAAGATGGGCTCCACCATGCTAGAAGCCACCAAAATCATGTCTAGACACCCTCAAAGACCCCTCGGGATAGCCAAGATGAAGATGGGGTAGCCAAGATGGGCTCCACCACGCTAGAAGCCACCAACCCACACATAGGCACCCTCAAAGACGCCTCGGGGTAGGCAAGATCAAGATGGGGTAGTCAAGATGGGCTCCACCAAGCTGGAAGCCACCAACCCACGTCTAGACACCCTCAAAGACCCCTCAGGATAGGCAAGATCAAGATGGGGTAGCGAAGATCAAGGCAAGGTAGCCAAGATGGGCTCCACCAAGCTGGAAGCCACCAACCTGCATCTATGGAGCCTCAAAGACCCCTCAGGAGAGCCAAGATGAAGATGAGGTGGCCAAGATGGGCTCCACCAAGCTGGAAGCCACCAACCCAGGTCTATGGACCCTCAAAGACCCCTTGAGATAGCCAAGATGAACATGGGGTACCCAAGATGGGCTCCACCAAGCTGGAAGCCACCAAACCTGGGTCTACGCACCTTCAAAGACCCCTCGGCATAGCACACGGCGCCCAAAGTGACACGTGGGGACAACTGAGGTGAGCCCCGGAGCTCTCTAAAGGCGCCATTATCCCCAAGATAGAAGGTTGAGGGATCTAAAGTACCTTTTTCCACTCAGTTCTTTGTATCTCTCCTCGAAGAACTCGATGAGCTCCAGGTGCTCCTCAGCCTTGGTCATGGTGGCCGGGGCGAGGACCACGTCGTAGCGGGAGGCAGTGTGAAAGGCGAAGAAGAGCTTGGGAAGTTTCCGATCCTCCTTCTTCAGGTGCTTGATGATGGTCTGTACGAAGGCTTTGATGTTGTCTCTTACCTGGACAAGGTGAATAAGGAGAAGACCTTTCACCGAGCTGGACAAGACTTCTTCTCTGAGAAGATCCTGGTCCTGGGAGGAAGATGGGAGGTGGAAGACAGGAGGTGGAAGACCACTAAACTCTTTATTCCTGGTGCCACATGGCCACCTGGGAAGGTCCTACACGCTCCGGGCAGGAGAAGACTTTGAGCTTCACCCCTCCAAACCATCCCTCGAAAGGAAGGATGTGGCTTTGCCCACTCCCCCCGAAGGTTTTGAAGGACGTTTACCGCTTCCACGGCTGAAGTGCAGTAGATCTGAAAGCCTTCTCCTGTCTCGGCGTCCCCCAGAAGGACATTGACACTCTCCTTGTACCTATCCAGCTTCCTCTCCAGCTCCTCCAGGGAATTCCAGGAGGTGGCGTGAGTGAAGAAATCCCATTCCAGATAGTCCCTCTGGATTTTGCACTTGGAGGTCATCTTCTTTGGGTTGAAGGGTTTGGGTGTGGTCTTCCAAATACTGCCGCTGCCAGGGAAACTACACTTGAGGTGTTCGAAGAAGGTCCACTTTCCTGGAGGAGATGGAAGAGGAAGAAGAATAAAAAGGAAGAATTTGGGGACTAAAATGGAGCCACCGAGGTCGGCTGAGCTCCAGGACGGGGTTTGGTGGAACGAAGACCATCGCCGCGGCGGCCGGTCCTATTTTTGGGGGTAAATAGCAGCTCTCACCGTCCGCTTTGATCTCGGTTTGGGGTACGTGCAACACACGAAATAAGGGAGCGTTTCTGTTCCTGAAGGTCTCGGGGATTTCGGAAGCCTCCACTGAAATGTGCTCCAGCTCACACTCTCGCGTTTTGCTGTAGGCGTTCACCTGAGCGTATCTGTAGAAGATGGGTCCTCCCTGGAGGTGAGAAAGGGGGATCCGGGCGCTGCCCACGATCACTCGGTCTCTGGAAGAGGAAGAGGAGAAGCTTGTTGGCTTGGGGTTGACCTCCAAGGTCAAGCTCGGTCACTGGGTTGACCACTATGGTCAACCTTGGTGACTTGGTTGACCACCAAAGTCAACCTCAGTTATGTGGTTGACCATCAAAAGTTATGTGGTTGACCATCAAAGTCAACCTCAGTGACTTGGTTGACCACCAAAGTCAACTTTGGTTACTTGGTTGACCATCATGATCAGCCTCAGTGACTTGGTCGATCACCAAGATCAACCTCGGCAACTTGATTGGCCGCTATGGTCAACCTCGGTTATTTGGTTGGCCACCATGGTCAACCTTGGTTACTTGGTTGCCCATCAAGGTCAACCTTGGTGACTTGGTTGACCACCAAGATGAACCTCAGCCACTTGATTGGCCACTATGGTCAACCTTGGTGACTTGGTTGACAGTCATGGTCAACCTCGGTGACTTGGTTGACCACCAAGATGAACCTTGGCCACTTGATTGGCCACTATGCTCAACCTCAGTTACTTGTTTGCCCATCAAGGTCAACCTCGGTCACTTGGTTGACCACCAAGGACAACCTCGGTCACTTGGCTGCCCACCAAGGACAACCTCAGTCACTTGATTGGCCACCAACATCAACCTCAGTCACTTGGTTGGCCATTGTGGTCAACCTTGGTTACTTGGTTGGCCACCATGGTCAACCTCGGTTACTTGGTTGACCACCAAGATGAACCTCGGCCACTTGACTGGCCACTATGGTGAACCTTGGTTGACCATCATGGTCAACCTTTGTCACTTGGTTGACCATCATGGTGAACCTCGGTCACTTGGTTGACCACCAAAGTTAACCTTGGTCACTTGGTTGACTATTGTGGTCAACCTCGGTTACTTGGTTGGCCACCATGGTCAACCTTGGTCACTTGGTTGACCCCCAAGGTCAATGTTGGTCACTTGGTTGACCACCAAGGTCAACCTTGGTCACTTGGTTGACCACCAAGGTCAAAAATGGTCGCTGGGTTGGAGCCACCACCAAGCGCTACAACTCCACCGGACCATCTCCATTTGAGGGTTCCAACCTCTGTAGGAACCTCCCATGAGGTCCTTCAGGCCAGAGCTGAACCTCCTGAAGAAGAACTGCAATGGAAACATCTCCTCAAGGTCCATTCAACCCATTTGGGGTATTTTTGGGGTACCTTTTCTCCATGTTGGCGAACTGTTCGCAGAGACCGGGTTCTTTGTAGAAGACAACGCAGATGGTGGCCCGTTCATTGAGGTTCGAGTGTTTTGCCAACACAGCCACAAACTCCAGGGTCATCATGTCTTCTGCCAGCGGGTGATGTCCACCAAACATGTAGGAGCTGGGCTGGCAACTGCGGGGGGGAAAGAGGTGGTGGGTCAAGAGGTGGTGGATCCTCCACCTCCTGCCACCGTCCCCTCTTCCCCATCTTCACCCGCTCCACCACTCACGTCCACTGTGGTGGGCTCCTTCCTGATGGTCTCACAGGTTGGACGTCCCATGGCTCGTCACCTCCCATCCTGTTGAAGATCTCTTGGTTACTCCAATGGGTTTCGGGAAGAGCCCTCTGCCTTGGAGCAACCGGCCACCGCTCTGGTGGGAGGAGAAGATGGGGAAGGACATCCCAGGGGGTGGGATTTGAGGGGAGAAGGGACCTCCCGATGTCCAAGCTGCATCTCCACCCACCATAGCCCCTTCCCCCAGGGACCTGCTTGGACCTCCAACCCTCCAGCTCCGACCTCAAACCCTTCAGTGATGACATCCCACCACCCAACGAACCTGCTGGAAGGTCCTGGACCTTCTACCATCTCCTGGTCACCTGCAACTGAGGAGAAACCATCCATTAAGACCTCCAAAGAAAGTGACGAGCCGAGGCAAGGTAGAAACCGGGGTGCACCAGGGAGAAGGAGGGGTTCCCCATGGCTTGGGCATGGTCTTCTTGGAAGAAGAGGTCTTCACCGTCCCCCAGCGCTGAGATACGGCCCCGCAGAGGAGGGGGATGGGCAGCGAGACCGGTAGGGGGAGGACAACCACCAGGCACGGCCCATCACGTCCTCCTCACTTGTCCTCCCACGCCTCGGGCAGGAAGCCCAGGAGGTTTTTGGGTGGGGTGTCACCAAGAACGTCCCCCACCCAACCAGCTCTCATCACCCTGGACCGCTCCCGCCATGACTCAGCACCCAATTGAGCCCCTCCACCCCCCAAAAAAAGACGCCGTGACCGAGGAAAACGCCGTGACCGAGGAAAACACCCTCACCGCTACTCGGATGGTTGAGGTTCTCCATCTCCACCCTCTTGGCACCACCTGGGACCTTGGCCTGGAGAAAAGAGAAAAGGGGGCAGATTTGAAGGACCCCCCCCCCCAAAAAAAAAAAAA